>ML778857.1:1491778-1533534 GCA_009831015.1 Picea engelmannii | reverse complement strand
ATGAGGCATTGCAATTACAAGGGCCACCTTACTTATCAAAAGGAGGTGCAGCGGAACAGGGAAAGAACCCAACGTAAGAAACACCACCTGCAAGTTAAGATGGTGCACATGAAGAAAACCAGCAGCAAGAGAGGCCCCTGGGGAAAGGAACCTCCACAAAGCGCCCACTAGATGACAAGAATTGAATAGGTGGCCAGGGACGCAAGGAGCACCTTCCTCACAAAGGTAGACACCAAGGGGAAGACAATCATTAAAGGATGGGAGGGAAAAATTAACAACGTCCGCAAGGGCAAAGCCTGGTCAACACTAACCCAGGAAGCAGGGGGGATACGAGACTCTAGAACCACACAATCGAGGATAACCCTCTACCACAGGATGGTGGAGGAAGCTTGGAGAACCAAAATGTTGATAGGTAAGATGTGTGTGAACTGGGGGGAGAACAACAGGATGGAAACCAAAGAGCAGAAGAAAGAGCACACATGAATTCTCAACCGCCTCAACAACCTGGAGATGGGGGTAAAAAGGCTCGTGGAAGACCAAAAAATACAACAGTAGAAACTGGAGCGGATGGCAAGACAATTTCATCTCTATCTACGCTACGTCCACCATATAGATATCACTCCAGCTGACAGTAATGGAACCCCATCTTGCATCAGAAAGCTACGTCTGGTGGAACAGAGGGAAGAGGACGCGACACAGCAAAAAGGGGATGTAGAGCACCCCATCAACCTAGACTAGCGCGGGACCCGCCCAGACCTTGTCTCTCAGAGTAGGAGCTCACCCCACTATGTTCAGACTTTTTTGATTTATTTTGATGAAGTTTTTAGATTGGATTATGGTAGCCTAGGTTGGTTTCCCGTTGTGGCTACCCGGGCACTTTTTGTTTATTTTCAAATACTACACTCCAAGGACCCCAGATCTGGTTTCTGTTAAGCCAGATCCTGGGAATCCTTGCATTAGTTTTGTACTATAACCTTATAAAGCAATATAGATTCACACACTCATTTACAAACAAAAAAATATATTATTATTAACCATGATATTAACCTAATAACATTATGCTTATTATAGATGTATAAATATTATATTTAACGTAGTATTAATATCCGTTACTTTATCAAAACAATCCATGCCTTATTCCTTAAAATAACCATCGTTTTACCACATCGATCGATTTTCATAATAAAACAATAAAATCCAAGTAAAGTCTCAAGCATGTGAAAAAGTTAATTTGCTCAAGTACAGAATTGCTCAGTTCGTTGAAAGTGAATCTAGAGATCTTATTGATAATAGATGTATTAATATTGTATTTAACATAGTATTAATATCTGTTAATATCATTGTTAGTATGATATTATCATAGTTCGTATACTGGTTTATGTGTTGTTTTTTATATTTTCTTACTTGTATTAGGATATGATTTATATAAAACCCTAATAATAACTCATTTAGCTTAACAATATATAACTTAATAAATTATATCTATATTATCAGAGTTTATTAAGTATATAGAACGATATTATATAATTAGTATAAATTCATTTATGTTTTAAAACTATTATAAAAAATATGCCTATTATAATAAACATTAGATTAAAAAAGCAATTGCCAGTTGGTCGGCTAGGGCCTTCAGTGTTTGCATGAAGACTATGTTTCCTTGCACCACTGAAAGCCAACTGCATTCATACTCGGTCAGGTAACAATATCTAACTTATCATCTTCGTCTGCAGAAGCTAGCCATTCCTCTAGTAAGCGAGAACCAAGATATGGAAGATTCTATGATTGCAGAAATGCAATGAAGGAAAAAACCTTGTGTTATGTATAATCTAAGAAGTCGAGAAGTTAATCCGGTTAAGATCCTGCATAGATTAAGTCTCAAAATCATGCCTAAAGTGAATGATCGTGTCCAAGTGGCCTCAGCTCAGCGATACAGTAACCAGAAGAAATAAAAGATCCAATAAATTTCTCAAGCAAAGGAATGAGTGCAAGAGACAGTCCAGAGGTAGAAATATGCTTGAACGAAAAGCAAACTGTACAGTAACGAGGCTACCAAAGACAACATTTTGTACTCATATAGTAGAAGCATGAATGGTTTTACTGCTACTATTGACGAAGAGCACCCTCTTGCTCTCTCAAGTGAATTACTTGTCCTTAAACCATATGTTTTCTCTATTTTTCATTGAATGAATGACTAGGCAGCTCGAATATACATGGAACTTTTGTTTTTCTTCTAACTGAATTGTTATTGATGGTGTTGGGGTTATTATTTAGAACTCCTGCAGGTGTTGTTTTTATTTGCTAACTGAATTGTTGTTGATGGTGTTGGGGTTATTATTTAGAACTCATGCAGGTGTTGTTTTTATTTTCTAACCAAACAAGAAGGCTGCATACAACTCGTTCATGGGGATTCCTTGGATTAGAAGTTGGAGCGGGAGAATCTGAGGATGAGAATATTCCTCCAAATTCACTATGGAGAAAAACAAATTTTGGAAAGGATGTGATCATTTGTAACCGACATGTATCCCCTTAGAAATAACTATCTATACCAAGATGAATTCATTTGGATTATGGCTTTTGGTAACATCAACATCTCTTGATTGCCTTATCCATCCCTCCCACCCAACATATTGATTAGTCTAGGCAGGCACCCCACCGCTTTCTTTTACCCCCCACCCGGCATGAACAGGTAGGCTTTCCCAGATAGTGATTGATCCATGGACTACAAAGTTCACCGCAAACACCATGATTCGTTAGCCCAGATCTTCAAAAAAAAATATTTTTGATTTATAAAACCTCTTCTTTAGGGGGGTGGTCCAAGGCATAATTATTTTACCCCCCACCCGATATGAACGGGCAGGCTTTCTCGGATAGTGATTGATCCATGGACTACCAGGTTCAGCGCAAACACCATGATTAGTTAGCCCATATCTTCAAAAGCCTTCTCAGTCGATATTTTTTTATTTATAAAACCTATTCTTTAGCAAGGCGGTCCAAGGCATAATTACCCCTCTTGTGTGTTAAGGGAAATTGCCCGAATCTGCAAGCTTTTTTAATGCAATGAGAAGATTGAGAAATTGTTTTTGCAAAATAGAGATATTCATTTCATATCAAAACCATATATAATACTTCCAAAAAATTAAAAAAAAAACATAATTCATGTCACAATCCTCATATCCATCTCTTTTCTCCTTTTCTTTGAGCTTTGTTTTTAATAGATGTTTCTATATGTTCCACAAAGTCAATAAAGGAGGTTGCAGCTACTTTGGCTACAGTAATAGGAGTTGGTGTAGTAAATTTCAACGGAGAAGATGCACATTAAAAATGATTCATAGCCTTACATGCTTCTGAAACTTAATTCGGTATCAAAATTGGTTCATGCATGGTTTTACTTGAGTTTTATTTCCAAGTTACAGGGGGTTTTGGTGTGGCTTATGCACTTTAGAATAATATGTTGGAGGTATGCAAGGCCTTGCAGGAAAAATATTGAAGCTCCCTATTTGATTCATGTGAACTTAACATAAATTATGACTGTTACATAAGACAACATCTTGATAGGAATAGTTTCAAACTTTCATACATAATGCACAGTGCAGGCCTTTTGAAAACAAGGTAAACGGCAAAAATATTGCATGTAGATGGCCACAACTAGTGCTATCAATTGTACCTCCACGCCATCAACTGCAGTGACAAGCTCCACCTTGCAGCTTTCATTAAATCCAATTGAACCAATAATGTAATTTAAATTTACTCATTTTTTTAAATTAATTTTAAAGTTTAACAAATAACTAAATAATACTCAATAATAATTTAAATTTATTCATTTTTTTAAATTAATTTTAAAGTTTAACAAATAACTAAATAATATTTCCCTCTACCAAGACTATTTAGTTACATCAATATGTCCTGGACCAATTAAAAAATAATAATATAATTTTTTTAAAATTAATAAAAAAATTAATAATAATAATAATTTGAAAAAAAAAAATTAATAAACCATATTCTAAAATAAAGTCAAACTTTAAAACTAATTGAAAGTTAATTAGCAAATTTCACCAACTAATAATAGCAAATTTCACCAACTAATAAAACAAAAACGTTGAGGTAATATGGGGTCAACGATCATTGACCACTACGCAAAAGCTATAATCCCTAGACTAATAAAAGTATATCCTACACCTTTGTATGATTGAAACCTTTTTGTAAAATTGGAATTATAGCATGTGACCTTTACAAAGTGCCATTTTCTATCTACATACATTATATATCCAATCAATGGTTGTCATGCAATTTAAGAATCATGTTGGATATTATTATTTATCCTCGTTTCTACAAGAAGGTTTCAATCATANAAAAAAATTAATAAACCATATTCTAAAATAAAGTCAAACTTTAAAACTAATTGAAAGTTAATTAGCAAATTTCACCAACTAATAATAGCAAATTTCACCAACTAATAAAACAAAAACGTTGAGGTAATATGGGGTCAACGATCATTGACCACTACGCAAAAGCTATAATCCCTAGACTAATAAAAGTATATCCTACACCTTTGTATGATTGAAACCTTTTTGTAAAATTGGAATTATAGCATGTGACCTTTACAAAGTGCCATTTTCTATCTACATACATTATATATCCAATCAATGGTTGTCATGCAATTTAAGAATCATGTTGGATATTATTATTTATCCTCGTTTCTACAAGAAGGTTTCAATCATACAACTCATTAAATATAAGGTGTAGGATATACTTTATTTAAACCGCTTTGGATATATATATATATATAATTTTAAAAATTTATATTTATGAAAGTAAATACTAAAATCTATATATTAACGATATGTAATCCCTCCTTATAATTAATAATTAATATAAATTGGAAAAATTCATGAATTTTCCATTAAAAAAATTTATGTTCAAATTTGAAGAAGAACATGCAATTATTATAATTTTAATATGAACTGGTGAAATTCATGAACTTTATTTATGAAAAAAAAACTATGTTCAAATTTCATAAGAATATATTTAGATTATAAAACATGTATAAAATTATATAATTATTTATAATCATTAATAAATGTTTTATTTTTATTATATCTTGATTTTTAATATAATTTAAAAAGAAATAGCATTATTTTAATAAAAATTATTTAAATGGTAATAAAAAATGAATATTATCTAGGTTATGCATAGTCTATGGTAGAGATAAATACTTTTGGTACAACATGAACCTATGTACCTTTTAGAGATAAATACTTTTGGTACAACATGAACCTATGTACCTTTTACTAGGGAAGTGTATGTTGATATTGTATTAGTAGGTCAATGTCTCATTAACCATACAACTAGGTCCAACCTAATGTTGAAGATCTATAACTCTCAATGTATAGAAGGAGATTGCCACATTAGAGTTTGAATTATACAATTCTATGATACATCAAGCACAATGTCACTTTTATGCTCAACAATCATTATCCTTAACTCATAGTATACCATTGTTAAAAGCACATTTTTTAGTGTTGTATTTTGTAAGGTTTGTAAAACTTATATGCACATTGTGATGTGATCTCTATAACAATTGCAAGTCTTGTTACTATTATACATCTTTTTGTATTGAAATTTTGTTCCAAATTAATATTGTTCTTCCTTCTTCTCAAGCTAATGTGTTATTTGAAATTCATTAGTTTAGACATATTACTGTTATGCAATTTAAAATTCATTAGTTTAAACAAATGCATATGGTGTAACAAAAATATTGTATGGCATGTTTGTTACTCATAGTTCACGCTACCTTTGAGTTTTTAGAAGTGAAAAGAGAAGCTAGGTTTATTATCATTAGATTGTTTTAGGATTAATCAAAGAAAAATGTTTATATTTGTTTGTGGTTCATTTTATAGAGTGATTCACAAATGATGATTTACTCTCAACTTGTGTCGTAAGGTTGAACCCAAGGATTCACGCAATTTTACCAAATACTCATACACTCTATAAAATGATATTTACCTTTTACCTTTTACCTTTTTCCATACAACATTTACATATTGTTACATAATTTAGTAATTCTTTAAACTTACTATGTGCATTTCAAATAACCTCACTAGACACAAAATAAAAAATTTGTATAACAAACACTATGATCACACTTAGTGTTGAAGTTATTACAATCCAAAAACTTCTATGACTAATATGCACTATGACTATATCCATAAAATGAATTGTTGATAGCATATCCTATTACTATAAAAAGAACATAATTAAAAAAATAGTTTCAAATAGTGTTGATGGCTTAGAAAGAAAGTAAATATTTGAACTATAACAAGATTGTGTACTAAAACGAAAACATAAAACAAATACTATGAAAAATTTTATGTAAACAATTGAAAAAATTACATCAAAATTATTTTCTTAATGATTTTGTATTCCCATATTACTATCCAACAAATTTAACCTCTAATGTTGAAAGAACAACCTATTTTTCTAATAGTGTTGAAAGAACAACCTATTTTTCTAATAGTGTGAATAAAAGTCAAGGCAAATAAAAGAGGAAAATTAGGGTTGTCCTCCCAATAAATGTTGTTTTCTCATATTCACAACCTTATCCATTAAGTTTAAAACTTTGCTCAAAGTGCAAAGCCCAAGACTATTTTAACCTTGTGTTGCTTTGACATAAACAAAGCTACATCAAAGTGAAAGAGGACTTTGACATAAAGAAAATTGCATCAAAGTTATCCCAAATAGATTTTTTCCACATTTGTGATACGTTTGGTCCTATACAATCATATGGGTATGGTACAACGACACCAATCTTGTCAAATGTCATAAAGTCTCAATATATTTGGACCATTGTGGTGATTTTGGCATTTAGCCTATTATTGTCTTTTATGCCTTAAGTATTGCTCATCCCACATAGTGAAGAGCACAAACAATAGTTGGTATCACTAACAAAGTACGCATAAAAATATCAATGTCGCCATCCCAGTGTAGGGGTAACAAAGTAGGCATAAAAATATTCATTTAGGTACGAATTCCAAATGGTTGGGTTAAAAAGTCTTTATGGGTAGGAATGGACAAGGATTGCTTCGATTACATGGGTCTAAGCATTGACCACTTTAATGAAAAACAAAAAATATAAAAAATTAAATTTAAATATTAATAATGGTAAAAAAACTTTTAACATGTGAAAACTAAATTTAAATTTAATAATATAAATAAGTTTTTATAAGAGTTGAGTTTTGAGACATATTAAAGTTTCTTTTAATGCTCTTTCTCTAAGCATGTAATCATAACATTTTTTTTCTTTTCTTCAATATTCAAATTATTTTCTATGTTATCATAGGTTTTATAAGGCTAATTAGGGGTGAAATGTGTATGTAGTTTTTACATGGTGTGGTCACCTCTATTCATATAGAAAAATAATTCATCATTTATTTTGTAAAAAAATTCTTAAGCAGACATTTATTGTGGGATTTTCTATAAAGGTTAGGATAGTCCTGAAGCTTATTTTAATGGTTCTAATCAACAAATTCAACTCTCGAAACATATGCTAATTTTCTTGGAAATTTTTCATAAATTTCAAATTCCATTCAACATTTTTCCAAATTTTCAAGAATTAAAATATTTCTACGAATTTAAGATTAAGATACCTATTTATAAAAGGCTATACAAGATATACTCTTGATGATTCTCCAATTCCATGCTTGCTCCAAGTATAAGCTCCAATTCTCCTTTGCCAAATATATGATTTTCTTACCAGTTGATCACCCTACCAACTCCCAAATGGGTACTCTTCTTCCCCAAGGACCCCTGAGCTACAACCAATTGTATGAGAAACATACAAAAACTAGCATTCAGAGTGTGTGGCTCCTCTAGAGCATATGAGGTCCCCATCTCTCAAGTATATACACAATTATGAAACCAAACTCAACACCAACTCACCAAAACAAATTCAAGCATTACGACATATATCCAGCATTAGGTTGCAAAAATTTGAGTTGTCAAACCCAACCGTCCTTTGTTATACAGACTTTGAGGGTCATGCCATTAGTCCATTTCATGCAAAATAATAATTATGTTAATTAGTGTTTGTATATTATTCACCCACCCATGTGTCACTCCAATGCACAAGTATTTTTTTAATTTAAAATGCAAAATAGAGATTATTCATGACATCGCAACCTCTTCTCCTATTTTTACTACTAGATGTTCCTTAGATCTCTTTTCTTTCTCCTCATTGAGTGGGTGGACATGAAATTAATGTTTTCTATTTAAATAAAAATGTTTGTCTTTCCATTTAAATTACCCCTTTCTATATTGATTTTCCATTTCCAATCATAAAGTAAATTATATTTATCTTTTCATAAAAGGTGTATAAGTTTATATGATCAATCAAACCATTCATGCAATTCATTCAATTTCCCATGCTAAAATTAAATCCATATGCCAAAGGATATTTTTCTTCAAAGTATACATAAACCAAATCAAAGTTAATACCAAGGGGTTGAGACCAAGTTACCTCAAAGCCTTCAAGTATTCACTACCAAGAGCTAGACATAACCTCTACAATTATTCAAGTGGCATGCACCAAGAGCTAGACATAACCTCTACAACTCTTCAAGTGCATGATACTAAGGGTGTCATGCCCCCACATTCCCTTCAAGTAGTACCTACAAATATGTGTCAAAGGTGGTATGTTCCTACATTCCCTTCAAGTATCATTTTTCAATGGTAGGAGATGGTGTCATAGTTGGGACTTAACTAGTTGTTCTCATTCACCACTAGTGAGAGACTAATGTTCATTGAGGAATAAGGATTGACACCTTATTGCACACCCCTCAGTGGGACCTTGTAAGTGACCGAATTGACAGTCTACCCTTACGACAACGTGTAACCTCTAGGAAAAAGCATCAAAACATATTGTTTTCAACCCATTACATGGCAATGAGGTTGGTAGGAAAGAATAGGAGACCTATACCTCCTCTCCCTAAGGGTACTCATCATGTCACATCTCATCACACAACTCCTTTCCCATGTATAAGATTATTTGGCAAATCTTTCTGTGTCTGACATCTAGAGACAACATATCAAATAAAACTATCCAATGATCGTTTAATAAGCAATAAGCAATGACATATACATGTCAATCATACATAACCCAACCTCATACTAGATCCACATATATTGACTCAATCTGGAGTCCATACACACCTATGGTTCTTCATGTCACACTTGAAAAACCATCAGTAACAACATATAACACAATAAATTTCAACATGTAGCCATGAGTTCATTTTCAATATTCCATAGCATCACAAGAATATTAGAGCATATACCATAGAAGATATATGTCCACATCAAACAATAATCACATCAATTTAGATTAAAGGTCTTGTTGGCCCTTGACCAAGTTTTGGGAGTTTATTGGTCATGTTGACCTATTTTGGGACTTCGACAGCCTGTCGAAGGAAGAGCGCAAGACGAAGCAGAGATCACGGGATCTCGGCCCCCTTTTGGGCCTCTTTTTGGGTTGTTGGGAATATGTAACGGGAAAGGGATGTTGTCCCATGGGTTTACCCATGTTTAGCCATATTTTGAAATGTATAAATAGATACCTAGGCAATGTAGGAAAGGGTCGATGAGCTAAGTGTCAAGTGCAAGTAATAGTTGTATATGCTCTGCGCATGTTGTGTGAGACTTGCAAGGCTAAGTGCCAGTGACTGTAAGAGATTGAGTAGAATATTTTGTGTTGTAACCTAACTCGGGGAAGGAGGATCTGGAGAGGTGCGCATAGATCTCCTGTCCTATGCGGAGTGGGGTTTGTATGGCTCTATGCATGTAGATGACTGATTGAAGATAATAAAGAAGAAGAGTTGGTGGATGTAGCTCCAGGAGAGGGGTGAACCACGTAATCACTGTGTTATCTTGCTTGGCACTTGTCTGAATGTGTTTATGTCTTATTTGCTTAGTGCTTTGAGATGATTAGATAGATCTGTTTATGCTCAGTGCTAATGATGTATGGAATGTTAGATCTAATATACATGAATATGCTTAGTTCTTGATTAGTTACGTTCGACCTATTTTACTTATGTTAAGTGCTCATATATGGTAGATTACTATGAGTACTGCGAGGCTCTGTTTTATTAGCGAAGTAGATAATGATTGCATGTTAAAGAACTAACGGTGCTAAGTTCTTTACTAAGTTGTATAATCACAGATATGTGTCCCAGCTAAGGTTGCAGACACTTGGGTCTTGCAACCACCCGTATCTCTACCTCAGGTGAGACTTCATCTTCTTCGCAGGTGTTTCCAAAAGGGGCAGTAGTTAGGGTTTTGTTGGTGCACTCTTGTAGCATTGAACCATGGGTCTGCCCCTGTGCCAACAAATGGTTCTGCTGTCGGGACCTGAAACTATGATTGCTGGGAACTGAGAAAGAGGAAGCTCTGTGCAAAGATTCATCCTGAAATTGTGAAAGATTTGTGTGTAGATCTGTGCCCTAGTGCACAGTATTCTACTTGATTTGTAAATATTTGTGCTAAAGAAAGAAGGTCGGATCTATAGAAAAGAAGCAGGATCTAAAAACTTTGTGCTCCAAGAAAGGTAAAAGTGAGAAGTTTTGATTGAAAGAGGTAAGATATGTAAGCTTTGTGCTTTGTAAAAGTAAGATAAGTGGAATTTTTTGTTTCTAAAGTATGGATCTAGGTATATCTGATAGGTTTTGTCCTAGTTTGAAAGCTATGGTGTTAATAGATGAAAGAAGGTTTGATATGAATAGATCTGATAAGAATAATGAAAGATATGTTATACCTGTGCATAGAAAGAATGTTTGCACTAACAAATGGATGTGGGATCCTAGAAAGAATTTGTTGCAGGTTACCTACCATGATCCTAGTGCACAGTACAGAAGAGGTTGGGGATCATTGAAAAGAAAGAGAGGATTAACCCTATGTTACAGTTGCAGGAGGCCGGGACATCTTCCTAAGGAATGCCCCGGTGGAAGACCTAGTTGTCTCTATTGTAAGGCTATGGACCATGAAGTGTTGGATTGCCCTAGAATGATCGCTAAGCTTGAAGGAATGAACTTGAGTAAAGAGAACCCTAAGGTAGATCCAGAAAAGGAAGAACCCTAGCAAGAATCAGAGAAAGTATGGATACGGATAAAAGAAACCCTGAATTACCACTGACATGTCATCTTATTAGAGATCTTCAAAGAGAAGGAATGCATCGAAGCAAGAATAGGGGAATTCGACATTGACGATGTTCTGGATGAGGAAACACAGATGAATATTATTCCAAAGAGAACCTGGGAAGCTATAGGAAGGCCAACTATGATCCCTTCACTAGGAGGAATAAGTTTATTCAAAGGAAAGTTGTTAAGCCTATGTGGAAGGCTCGCTCGGATACCTATGACTGTCAATGGAACTTCAACAGAAGAAGACTTTGAGATTATTAAATTTGTTGAAGATAGCGCCATGTTTACCATGCTAATAGGGAAACCTTAGATTGATAGAGATCAAGCCAGACGAAAGGAAGAAGAAGAAGTTTTGGAACAGAAGAAGCAAGAGTTAAAAGACTTTATGACCAGAAGGATCGCGCACTTGATTGAGGAACAGAAGAGTAGATCAAAGATATTTAATACTAGAAACCGAGATGTCAAAACTAAGAGAACACTAGAGGATCCCCAGGATATTGAATTACCTACCCCAGGCATAGAAGAAGTATTACCCAGAAACCCTAGGAGAGAATTTCGACAGCGCGAAGTAACTAAGACCAAAGAAGAAAAGAATCAGAATGAGAAAAGCATTACCGAGACGAAGCTCACTGGAAATAAGGCTAGAAAGTTAAGAAAGAAAAGGGTTAATATTGAAAGATTACAGGAGGCTCTAGAGGAGACCTCGTAGAAAGAAAAATTACAGAATTTGAGCTTCGCCGGGATATCAGAACAACGACATATGGCACTTCGCCATGACGAAGCAATATAGTTGTTAGGACTGATATATCCATTCGACTTCCGCTACAAATGGACAGAAAAGCAATAAAGGTTCGTCATGAGACCATTGGACTACGCTATAACAAAAAGAACGGAGTTAATGAAGCCTTCATATCCGTTGCAAGCGATCTTTTACAAAAGTTGTCTATTTATCCCGATGCGCCATGCAACGAGAACAATTTTGCTAATTGAGAATTTCAGCTCGCAACCTTGATTAAGATTGCCCAATGATCACTATGCCTTTGCCTTCTACCCTATTGTAGTGCCCACATTGCTTTGAGAACCCGAGATATCCATCCCGAGCGTGTATGTCCGAAGAGCTCATCGTCGAAGAAGCAACTACGACAAAAGTTCTGATCGACCTAATGGTTGAAAGAACCATGTCAGGAAGAGGACTGTCTATAGGTGTACAGACATCATCGACGCAAGGAGTGCAAGCCTCCCCGTCAACTACTCGAGTTGGCCCATCCCGGCCAACCAACGAAAAGAGAACTAACCATAGAGACGATATTGCGAACGCTACACTGATTCTGAGCATTCTACCTACTTATCTACCACCTCTGAGCGACACCATCACTTGTGACAGTGTACCCCACAAATTTGATTATGCTTTGATCACTGTGTACCTTCTGAAAGAAGTACACGCAGTTTGTGCCGACCAGGATAAGCTCACCACGTTGAAGTTCAGTGACTTCAACCAAGGTGACAATAAGGCTTACAGTATTCTTGCCCCTCATAAATATCTGATGCGAACCAAAGGAAAGAACTCTAAGATTATCGCTCAATCATGGACCCAGAACCTCGCACAGTCAACCCTACTTAATGTAATGAAGATTCCTCACTTTGGGAGGCATCAAGAAGTGAACGCATGAGTCAAGTTGTTGTTGTCCTGCTATCACAAAGGATACTTATGGTTGAATTGCCGCATCACAATGGATCTGACTTTGACCAATCGGATCACAGGGCTAAGCATGCAGGGCCCCGACCCACGGGATTTTTACCCTAGCAAGACCACGGATCGCGCTCTTGCGCAGAAGATAAAGGATACGTATGGCGATGTCGAGAAGGGCATGTGAGGCTACAAGGTAGCCTCTATCCATAGCGATGCAATGCGCCTTGCCTGTCATCTGATCGCAGTCAAGCTATTCGCAAGAACCGACCGACCCAAGTGACCGGATTTGTAGTAGACCTCGTAGGGAAGTGCACGGAGGGCCTACATATGAATTAGGCCAAATACTTGGTGAACCAGCTAGAACTGGACTGCAAGGAAGCACAGGACCAAGGGTACGAGTTCCATTTTAGCTGGCTACTTATATTAATCACTTTCATCACATGGGAGATGTCGAAAGGTGCAACCTTCCCAGATGTTGAGCCCTTTGAGCCACTAGCCGCAAAGTTCAGTACGTTGTGGTACTCCAACGACATGAACAAGCAGTGGCAATCCAATGTCGTTTTCCACACTTATTACAACCAACTGAAGATCGCAATCCAAGTTATGCCTCGCATTGCCCCGAACACACTTCACAGATTTAGGCCATTGATGAAATTCAGCATGGACTGCCACTTCATCTACATCACACCGCGTGCTAATGAGCATCACCAACAGTTGCAGTCCTACTACAAACTAACAGAGAAAGACTTAGAAGAGATTACTAAGGAGTGGTTGGCGGAAATCCTCATCCCAACTGACCCCGCAGATCTCTCTAATGTTCATAGTCCAAAATCCATGCACGATACACCTGGACAGAGCAAGACCAAGAAGAATGAAGAAGCCCAGGATGTCCACAACACTTCAACACAGACTCCTTCTATCTCACCTGAGTGCGGAGGTGATGGTGGAGAGATAGATGGCACCGAAGTCAAACAGAAGAAAGACGAGGTCACACCGCTAAGAGACGAAGATGATCCCTCAAAGAAAAGGAAGGTTTCCCCTTTGAAACCTTCTTCAAGGAAGAAAATGAAAGCAACTAGAACCAAGTTTGAGACCACCCTAACCTTAGAAGACTTTTACTTCAATGTCGTTGCACTGAACGATGTTTCGCTGGAGATAGCAGAGAAGCAAGAAGCCAAGTAGGAGGATATGTTCAGTCAGATCAAGGTCAAATTTCAAGAAGTGCAGCAGGCACTACAATCCAGCTGCACAGTATCCACAGCGCCCCTGACGACAAGAAAACCAGAAACAGAAGATGAGCCAGCTCAACTCCACCGGATTGATGATACGGTCGAAGCTCACCTTCAACGAGCACAGGAGGAAACAACACAAGCCACCTAGGCTCTAGCGCAAACACATGGAGCTCTGTTAGAACAACGCAGTAATGCAGAACGAGAGAAGATTGCTATGCAAGAGAAGTTTGATGAAGAGAAAGAAGAGCTACAAAAAAGAAAGGAACAGTTGCTCGTTGAGCAACTTGAAGTTAACGAAAGGGTCAACAGATCACTTCGCTCTGTGACAATTGTTGAAGTCCAGACCGAGGACCAAGTTCCACAGCAGGTGGCACAATTGGAAGAGGTAATCCAAAATCTCCAACAGCGCATCGCAGATCTAGAACTCTGTGTTGTACCTGAAACCCCTTAGTAGATAAGAGACCAGCGAGAAGCAATTGCTCACAGCACAGTTGGCAGATTAAAATCTCTTGCCTTGGAGTGCAAGCAGCTAAGTAATCAGAGTGCCCAGACATACGAAAACCTTACAGAGAATCCAGAATTGCAGACGCTGGAGTCGCAACTCCAAGAAGATAAACAACATGCAGATAGGCTACAGGTACAGCTAAAGACTATGTCAGTTGTAGAATGATGAAGAGATCGCATGAACAACGCAGAGCTCAGCAACAGGTTCATATGCTTCAAAGTAAAGTGATGGAAGTCACTTAACGACTTCAACCTGTGCAAGATCAGACATGCCTATTATTTACAAAGGTCGAGAGCCAAGGAGCAGAGCTTGAACAGGTCGTCCTCTCAGCGGAGCAGCACCTGGAAGGACCAGTGAATGACTCACTGATCCAGGAGTTCACCGAGCAAGAGGCTACAACAAAATAGCAAGTTGAAGCAGCTCGATCCAAGCTCGAGGTGTTCGAGGTCGAATTGGTCAGATCAGAATGACTCAGGACAAGTCACAAGTGAGTGTTGGGGGCCTGTTGGCCCTTGACCAAGTTTTGGGAGTTTCTTGGTCATGTTGACCTATTTTGGGACTTTGACATCCTGTCGAAGGAGGAGCGCAAGACAAAGCGGAGATCACGAGATCTCAACCCCCTTTTGGGCCTCTTTTTGGGTTGTTGGGAATATGTAACGGGAAAGGGATGTCGGCCCATGGGTTTACCCATGTTTAGGCCTATTTTGTAATGTATAAATAGATACCTAGGCGATGTAGGAAAGGGTCGATGAGCTAAGTGCCAAGTGCAAGTAATAGTTGTATATGCTATGTGCATGTTGTGTGAGACTTGCAAGCCTAAGTGCAAGTGACTGTAAGAGATTGAGTAGAAGCTTTTGTGATGTAACATAACTCGAGGAAGGAGGATCTAGGGAGGTGCGCGCAGATCTCCTATCCTATGAGGAGTGGGGTTTGTATGGCTTTGTGCATGTAGATGATTGATTGAAGATAATAAAGAAGAAGAGTTGGTGGACGTAGCCCCAGGAGAGTGGTGAAGCACGTAATCACTATGTTATCTTGCTTGGTGCTTGTCTGAATGTGTTTATGTCTTCTTTGCTTAGTGCTTTGAGATGATTAGATAGATCTTCTTATGCTCAGTGCTAATGATGTATGGAATGTTAGATCTAATATACATGAATATGCTTAGTGCTTGATCAGTTACGTCCGACCTATTTTACTTATGCTAAGTGCTCGTATATGGTAGATCACTGTGAGTACTGCGAGGCTTTGTTTTATCAGCGAAGTAGATAATGATTGCATGTTAAAGAACTAACAGTGCTAAGTGCTTTACTAAGTTGTATAATCACAGATTTGTGTCCCAGCTAAGGTTGCAGACACTTGGGTCCTACAATCACCCCTGCCTCTACCTCGGGTGAGACTTCATCTACTTCGCAGGTGTTTCCGAAAGGGCCGACAGATAGGGTTTTGTTGGTGCGCTCTTGTAGCGTTGAACCCTGGGTCTGCCCATGTGCCAACAGTTCTATATCACATTATCCATAAATGTATATATCAACCAACTAGGCCATTCTTATAACCAGAATGCCCTCAAATAATAACATCATATCATTCAAACGAAGTCAAAGCAAAAAAAAAACACTACAACTTAGATGTTTGAAGGTGAGTTATATGAAATTCATATAGATTCTATGAATTCGGTTAGATAGATAGAAATTGTATTACCTATTCAAAAATGGATATGCATTGTGTATGCTACTCACTCCACCCTTGGGAGGTTTTGAATCCCAACCTTGGCCTACCCAATCCTTTTGTCTTATCATCTACTCACATAGGGGCATTTGAAAGCATTGGAAAACTAGTTAATGTTATTAGGGAAACATAAAAAATTATTATTTTGTCCATATATGAACTACTTATTATACCTCAATGAAATTTAAAAAAATTGACCATCTCTACCTATTTTGACCCATCACTTATGCTTGTAAACAATCACTTGCACCTAATAAAATATGGAATCGTGCACATTAGATAAGTATTGTTGGGAAAAGAACAAATGTATAGGGTGAAGCAAAAATATTACATGACATGTTTGTTACTCATAATCCACACTTAGGCTACGTCTGAGTTTTCTAGAAGTGACAAGAGAAACTAAATTGATTACCATTAAATTTTTTAAGGCCAATCAAGAAAAATGTATATATTTGTTTGTGATTGATTCTGTAAAGCAATTCACAAATGACAATCTGATCTCAACTTGTATCACAAGATTAAACCTAAAAATAAAATTAATGTTTTCACAATTCTACCAAATACGTGTACACACTATAAAATAAAATCAATGAGGAGCTTCCATGTTTCCCTCCTCTCTCTCGCGAGCGTCGCTCTTTCCTCTAATACCCCCCCCGTATCCTCTATCCTTCTTTCATTCATTCTATCTACTTTCGTTTGGCCTTTCTCTTCTTATGTACGACGGGGATGACGAGATACGTAGAGAGTTAGACTTAGAGCTCGACCTTTCCCTTCCTTTCATTTCCTTTTCCTCTCTGACATGAGTTCCGGATGATCCGATGAGATCCGATGGGTGTAGGTGTGGGCGGGCTGCTGGTTTTGGGAGTTATGGTTCGGAGGTTGTCGGCCGCTAATGCGATCGATGGCCTAAGAGTGGAGAGATGTGGAGGCATTCTGTTCATGCCGAAACCACACGATGTTACCCGTGAATCCATGCATGCTTTAAGCCCAATGTTTCCCTGGGATTTTCAATTGACATGAGCATGTCGGTGAGATGACTTTAGGGTCAACTATGGGGTAGAGTATGCTTAGGCGAACTCGCTCAAGATGCCCAGAGAAAGATGAGTGTCATTTACCTTTTACCTTTTTTTCATACAACATTTACATATTATTACATAATTTAATAATCTTTTAAACTTAATACACATAAAGGAAGCTACATCAAAGTTGTCAAATAGATTTTGCTTTCAATTTTTATGATACTATGGTACAACTATACATTCTTGCCAAATGTTTGTCATAAATTCTTAGGGTATTTGGATCATTGTGATTTTGGCATTTAATCTCTCTCTTTTATGCCCTAGGTATGCTATATTTAACCCAAATGGTATTTATTATCCCACACAGTGAAGAACACAACCAATAGTTAAGTATCACCACCACCACCATCCCCTCGTGTAGAGGTAACAATGTATGCATTAAAAAAATCATTCAGGTACGAATCCCAAATGGTTGGGTTAAAAAGTCTTTATTGGTGGAAATTGACCACGATTGAATTTCATTAGGTTATCTGTGGGAACGGACAAGGATTGTTAATTAAATGTGTTTAATTATTTGATAATTTTATTAAAATATATATATATATATATATATATATATATATATATATATATATATATATATATATATATTTTATTAAATTTTAAAAAATGAAAATGTAAATGGCAAAAAAAACTTTTTAATATATAATCGATAAATTTAACTACGGTCTCAATTTAAAAAAAGATTAATAATATAAATAGATTTTTATAAGAATTTTGTTACATATAAAAGTCATTTTTAATGCTCTTTCTCTATCTACACAATTATAACAATTCTTTTAAAAGTCTTTTTCAATGGTCTTTCTCCATCTACGCAATTATAACAATTATTTTTAGATGAGGAAGATTACAATTAATTCAATGTTAAAACTATAAGTATTACAATTTTAAAAATCAAGTTTCAACAATGCAAAATAATTAACTTATAAGTTAAAAATCAAGATATACTTTTTAAAATCCAAATAGAAACATTCAAATTAGTGAAAATATATCTTAAATATGGTTTATATAAGTTTTCTAACAATCTAAATCATATTTCATTATTTCCTCGTGAAGTAGAAAAAAACAATAAGGAAAATCCAAGGCATTTTCTTCGAAAAACTCAAACTTTCATCTACAGGATGCGACCACGGTTTTCCTGAAAGTAATTGGTAGTCAAATGGATGTGACTACAATTTTTATAAGGCTAACTAGTAATTGGCTTCTATAAGGCAAATAATTCACTATTTGTTTTCCGGAATTTTTCTTAAGCAATCATTCATTGTAGGATTTTCTACAGGGGTTACGCTAGTCCTGAAGCTTATTCTAAGAGTTCTAATCAACAAATTCAACTTTTAACGCATATATTAATTGGCTTGGAAAATATTTAGAGTTTCAAATCCCACTCAATTTATTTCCAAATTTTCAAGAATTAAAATACTATTTCTACAAATTTCAAATGAACATACCTATTTATAGAAGACTATAAAATATCTTCCCTAAATAATTCCTCATTTCCAAGTATAAACTCCAATTCTACTTTTCCTAATATCTAATTTGCTTACCAGTTGACCACCCTCCCAACTCCCAAATGGGTATTCTTGTTCCACATGGACCCTCGAACTACATCGGGCTGTATGAAAAAAGTACAAAAACTAGCATTCAGATTTTATGGTTCCTTTAGAGCATATGAGGTCCCTACCTTCTAAATACATACATAATCTTGAGACCAAACCCAACACCAAGTCAATAAAAAAAATTTAAGCATTGCGACATCCATCCAACATTGGGTGCAAAAATATGAACTCTCAATCCTAAACATCCTTTCTTATATAGTCTTTGAGGCTCATGTTATTTATCCATCTCATGAAAAATACTAATTATTCTATTTAGTGTTTGTATATTACTAACTCACCTATGTGTCACTCCATGAACAAGTAATTCTTTTATTTAAGTTGCAAAATAGAGATTATTTATGGCATCCCAACCTCTTCTCCTATTTTTACTCCTAGATGTTCCCTAGATCCATTCTCTTTTTCCTCATTTAGTGGGTGCATATAAAATTAATGTTTCATATTTAAATAAAATTGATTTTCTTTCCATTTAATTCTCCTCATTCTATATGCATTTTTCATTTCCTATAAAGTAAATTATATTTCTCTTTTCGTAAAAATGTGCTTAAGTCTATATGATCAATCAAACCAGTCATGCACTTCATTCCATTTCCCATGCTAAAATAAAAATGCATATGCCAAAGGATATTTTTCTTCAAAGTATACATAAACCAAATCAAAGGTAATACCAAGGGTGAGACCAAGCTGCCTCAAAGCCTTCAAGTATTCGGTACCAAGAGATAAACATAATCTATACAACTCTTCAAGTTCTTTGCACCAAACGCTAAACATAACCTCTACAACTCTTCAAGTGCATGATACCAAGCGTAGTGCATGATACCAAGGGTGCCATTCCCCCACATGCCCTTCAAATATTTCCTATCGATATGTACCGAGGGTGCCATGTTCTTGCATGCCCTTCAAGTATCATTTTTCAATGATGGGGGGTGATGTCATGGTTGGGACTTAACTAACCCTACTCATTCACCACTGGTGAGAGACTATTGATCACTGAGGAATAAGGATTGGCACTTTATTGCACACCCCTCAAGAGGACCCAGTAAGTGACCAAATCCACGACCTACCCTTACAACAACATGTAACCTCTAGGAAAAAACATTATAAGATATGTTTTTGAACCCATTACAAGGTAGAGAGGCTAGTAAGCAGGAATATATTACTTATGCATCATCTCCTTGACAGTACTCATCATGTCACATCTCATTATACAACCCTTTGCCCATGTATAAGATTATTTGGCAATTGTTTCCTTCTTTTTACATACATTTAGAGACAACATATCAAATAGCATTATCAAATAATCATTGAATAAACAATAAGCAATGTCCTATACATGTCAATCATACATAACTCAACCCCATCCTGGGTCCACATATCTTGACTCAATCCGGAGTTTGTATGCATCTATGGTTCTTCCTGTCACACTTGACAAATCATCAATAACATCATATAACATAATAGATTTCATCATATAACCATGTGTTTATTTTCAATATTCCATAACATCACAAGAATATCATAACATAAATCATAGCATATATATGTCTATATCAAATAATAATCACATCAAATTAAATTAAAAGTTTAAATTACACCATGTATCCATCATCCAACCAAATTATTTTTATAACCAAAATATGCTTAAATAATAACATCATAACAAATAAAGTCAAAGCAAAAAAACTATAACTACAACTTACACGTCCACATAAAATCCACATAAAAAAAGTCAATGTTAATAAAAAAAAAATATTGTCCACATATTAACTACCTATTATACCCAATGAATTTTAAGAAAATTTAACCATCTCTCCCTATTTTGACCCATCGCTCGCACCCGTAAAGAATCGCTTGCACTTCTGAAAATATGGGATCGTTCACGTTAGATAAGTATTGTGGGGACAAAAGGGGACCCTTTTAGGTTGTGATGTGCGGTTTCAAGCATGGAGATATGAACCAACATAAACACGAAGTGGACATTGAAAAGAAAAAGTATTTCCAATTGGATTTCATTTCATGTAAAACTATTCCCAATTGAATTTCATTTCATTTCATGTCCTTAACAATGAAAATAAACATGAGTAGTGAGAGATCATTATGTTTCGTACATATAAGAAAGGTTTACAACAATATTATAATACATTTTTATTTTTATAAAATTTATAAAAAATAATACTAGTAAATGTTAATTTATGAAAATTAAAGTGAATTAAAAAGTTTATTTGTAAATTATTTGAGTTTGAAAAATATAATAATTGTTGAAAAGGGTTGGATTTAATGGTGGAAAGTGAGGAGTTTTTCACTTTTGGGAAAGGTTCAATTCTCATGAGAGTCTAATTTGAAGTCATGGGGACGCCTTGAGGTAGTGATCAAAAGTGTGGTTGCACCAAGAGATATTATATTAAATGGTATCATGACCCATGCACACATAAGTGGATCAAAGCCCACCCCTATGTCCTTCAAATTTGAGAGCTCTCGAGGTGTAGATTAGTCGGTGATGGAGTGCATTGTTAAGGCACTTCGTTATGTGAGGTCAACGGATCAAAACCTCGACTTACCAATGCATCGTGCTTGGGGCATGTGTAGTTACACCTGGAAGTTATAGTGGTAACATCGACCCCGTGACACGCAAATACAAGCCCGCCCTAATTGTTGATTCCACCATAAAAAAACATAATAATCAACTTTTCTTTATTAAAATTCTATAAATCAATATTAATTTTAATAGAGTAACAAAATATCATCATCATATATATTTTATTAAATCTTTAATTTTTATCGTAATCATGTTCTAAGGTTTAAGGTTTAGGGTTTAGTTCCACCTTTATCAATAGCGTTGAAACCTTATATGTAGATACCTTAACGTGTCTTATTAATAGATGCTCTTCCAAAGAGGTAGGGATTTTCAAATCTATCTAATAGAGTACCCCTAACCCCAACCCTATATGTGTTTGTGACTGAAGCTCTCGACTACTTACTCAACTCTAAGTTAAGTTTGATATTTTTTTTTTATTAAAACCCTATATATTAATTTTATTCATAATTAAAGTTTTATTCCAAAAAAACATAAAGTTTGTAAACAAACATCAAGAGAATACACAACCATAATTATATGAATAATACGACAAAGTTGTATATTCATTCATATAAAATCTATAATATATATATATATATATATATATATATATATATATATATATATATATATATATATATATATATAAANGCCATCCAACATAACACTTATATGAGACAACACAGGTTATATTATGTATGATAATTTTCAAAAGAATAAAGAAATGACAATAGGTAGAGCGAGGGGTGTAATGGCATGATCCAAATCATGGATTTGTTTTTCTCAATTAGGTTTTCCATCTCATTAAGGGTTAGTTTTCCCGTTGACTATGTTAGCACTATGTAAATTTGTTTTGGTTGATAAACAAACGACAGAGGTAATTGTTTCAACTTACTTTAGAGCTGAGGCATTAGCCTGCTCAACTCAGAGAGGGCTCTCTCGTGTCACTTGATATATCTATGGCAATTAGTGGCTAGATTTGGTTTGTTTTGGGGGGTTTTTATAAAGTTGTTGGCCAAGAAGAGGAGGGACACTCAGGGCTATGGAGTCAAAATTCTGAAAATGAATGAAAACATTGAATGGCCAATAGAACTCTCCAGAGGATAAAGACTAAATCAGGCAATGAATTTGAGTTGTAAATAATATTTGCAGAGTGTAAGAGGAAAGGGGAAAAACAAGTAACTGCATCAGAGCATTAATAAAATGAATTCTGAATTAGTTAGGAAGAAATACACATAGTTTAAATTGTTTCAGTCGAGAGCATCAAGGGATGAATTATGGGCCTTTAACTCTCCAATTTAAACAAAAGAAAAATGTATATGGAATAAAAGATCACAGGAAACACATACAATGATTGAGGACAAAACTCATATCACCACCATTAGAATCTTTTCATAGAGACTTCAAAGTTGTTGCATATGTATTCAATTCAGCCCCAGAATTTACAAAAGTCTTCCTGCACAGATATATATAAAGCCATCCAACATAACACTTATATGAGACAACACAGTTTATATTATGTATGATATTTTTCAAAAGAATAAAGAAATGACAATAGGTAGAGCGAGGGGTGTAATGGCATGACCCAAATCATGGATTTGTTTTGCTCAATTAGGTTTTCCATCTCATTAAGGGTTAGTTTCCCTGTTGACTATGTTAGAACTCTGTAAATTTGTTTTGGATGATAAACAAACGACAGAGGTAACTATTTCAACCTACTTTAGAGCTGAGGCACTAGCCTGCTCAAATTAAAGAGGGCTCTCTCGTGTCACTTAATATATCTATGGCAATCGATGGCTAGATTTGGTTTGTTTTGGGGGGTTTTTATAAATTTGTTGGCCAAGAAGAGGAGGGACACTCAGGGCTATGGAGTCAAAATTCTGAAAATGAATGAAAACATTGAATGGCCAATAGAACTCTCCAAAGGATAAAAGCTAAATGAGGCAATGAATCTGAGTCGTAAATAATATTTGTAGAGTATAAGAGGAAAGGGGAAAAACAAGTAACTGCATCAGAGCATTAATAAAATGAATTATGAATTATTTGGGAAGAAATACACACAGTTTAAATTGTTTCAGCCGAGAGCATCAAGGGATGAATTATGGGCCTTTAACTCTCCAATTTAAACAAAAGAAAAATGTATATGGAATAAAAGATCACAGGAAACACATACAATGACTGAGGACAAAACTCATATCACCACCATTAGAATCTTTTCATAGAGACTTCAAAGCTGCTGCATATGTATTCAATTCAGCCCCAGAATTTACAAAAGTCTTCCTGCATAGATATATATAAATCCATCCAACATAACACTTATATGAGACAACACAGTTTATATTATGTATGATATTTTTCAAAAGAATAAAGAAATGACAATAGGTAGAGTGAGGGGTGTAATGGCATGACCCAAATCATGGATTTGTTTTTCTCAATTAGGTTTTCCATCTCATTAAGGGTTAGTTTCCCCGTTGACTATGTTAGCACTCTGTAAATTTGTTTTGGCTGATAAACAAACGACAAAGGTAACTGTTTCAACCTACTTTAGAGCTAAGGCACTAGCCTGCTCAAATCAGAGAGGGCTCTCTCGTGTCACTTGATATATCTATGGCAATCAATGGCTAGATTTGGTTTGTTTTGGGGGGGTTTTATAAATTTGTTGGCCAAGAAGAGGAGGGACACTCAGGGCTATGGAGTCAAAATTCTGAAAAATGAATGAAAACATTGAATGGCCAATAGAACTCTCCAGAGGATAAAATCTAAATGAGGCAATGAATCTGAGTCGTAAATAATATTTGTAGAGTGTAAGAGGAAAGGGGAAAAACAAGTAACTGCATCAGAGCATTAATAAAATGAATTATGAATTATTTGGGAAGAAATACACACAGTTTAAATTGTTTCAGCCGATAGCATCAAGGGATGAATTATGGGCCTTTAACTCTCCAATTTAAACAAAAGAAAAATGTATATGGAATAAAAGATCACAGGAAACACATACAATGACTGAGGACAAAACTCATATCACCACCATTAGAATATTTTCATAGAGACTTCAAAGTTGTTGCATATGTATTCAATTCAGCCCCAGAACTTACAAAAGTCTTCCTGCACAGATGGCAGGCTCCTCTTTTCTCTATGCTTTTCATATCCTCGAAATAATACATATATAGGGGAATTACTTGTGGAATTCAAAACGTTTAGACTTCCCCATAATTCTAAAAATAGAGACAAGTTACAAAAAGGAGTGATTTATAACAATAGTTATCTTATTTTAAAGGGACCGTTAGGAATAGGTCTGTCATATATGGGGCCCCTTTCTTCGACCACCATCTGTCCAAAATTTGTTGGAATGTACTTAATCCCACCTGAGAATTCATTTCATCTTGGCGATTTCCTCTTTCAGAGTATTCAACCAAGAGAGTTGATTTTCTCCAATGCTCTCCATTGCCTCAGCTCTGATTTATGCTCTCTATCATTTGCTCTGTTTCTTCTTCGTTGTCTTCTTGTATATTCCATCTGCGTGTTCATTTATGACTAGGTCCCTCATAACAGGGTTTAATCTGACCCCCGAATATAATTCAGTTGTGGGCTCTGTATGAAATTTGGTTGCTAATATTTGTGCAACCCACCTTTCTTTCTCACTTATTGGTAAGCTTGACACATTAGTTGAGAACCCCGTTGTACTGGACACTGTTCGATTGACGTTATCCATATCTTCCGACCTCGCAGAGGCCATAATTTTGTCTCCCTTAATTTTACAGAACTCAAGAAATTGATCCAGCTCGACATTACTCCACTTATGCATGGGACAACGATTTCTGGAAACAGAATAACGCCACCCATACTTGAATACCGGTAGTCATGAAGTTCCAATCATTAATCACTGACAAGATTACTTGCAGGCACGTTGATTTACCATGCTCGGCCAATCCATTTCAAATGATTATCCTTTGAGTTCGTTATCTGGTGGCATTCCCCTGACATTGCATGGTCATGAAGTACCTGAAGGAGTGGCGTGTGGTGATTTGACCAGTGGCCGCCTTCCCCTACACTAATCGTTGATTTGACATATTAGAACACGTGACATCGGGGATTTTGCGAAAATGGTTTTAGGCAGACCGCCTTTCGCCCCGATGTACCTCTGAGGGTGCCACGCGTCCACGACTGACACCATGGTGGTTTTCCCCGGCCTTCCCTCGATCAGTTAAGTCGCGCATTGTTTCGTCGCCCGATATGGGTCTCAACCGTTGATCCGGGCTGCCCCAATATCAACGATCGATCCATAGGATTCCCTCCTTCGCGATCCCACTATATTTGTCCATATAGTTGCCTTAATTTCTCTGCTTTCAATTTCTCCAAGCCCGAGCAAGTTGATGAATGACTACTTATTGCTCGAGCCTAGTATGATATGATATATTACTGCGTACTTAGCTATGGTATAACCCTAATTTATAAATAAAATTATGTTGATCTTTAAGGATATTTATAATAGGTATAATACAAATAATTAAGTTTTTATATAATATAGTTCACATATGATGACATAATATACTACTATTAAAATATTAAAGATAACATTAGCATTATAATAAAATAAAATAAGGTATTAACTAATATTAATGTAATAGGGTCCCCGAGGTGTAGGACAGTCGGTGACGGAGTGTGTTGTTAAGCCACTCCGTGATGTTAAAGTCACCGGTTCGAAACCTGTGGGGACAAAAAATCCAACCATGTTAAGGGTTGGTGTGGCTCAGGCTGGGTGCGATCCCCGGGTGATTTTGACGGCTTAGATGCCCCTGAGTCGCGGTTTCTCAAGCCACAGGTTAATCGCGTAGCCAACAGGTTCCGCACAAATTAACAAACAAACAAAAAAATATTAATGTAATAGGTAAAATGAATATCTCAAATATACATATACACCAAGGATACAAACATAATATCTGATTTAATATAAACAATATTAAAGATAATGTTAGCAATATAATAAAATAAAATAAAATATTAACTAATATTAATGTAATAGGTCAAATGAATATCTCAAATATACATATACACCAAGGATACAAACATAATATCTGATTTAATATAAACTTGTATAAACAATTGTTATTTTAATTATGTATATATAATAGGTTATTAAGTATAGTATTTAATATAGCCTATAATAACTAAAGGATAATATAGCTAGCATTATTCTCGGCTTGCTACATTAGGTTTCTAATAGAATTAAACGATAAGTTTATATTATGGTTTCTAATATTAAGCTATAATTATTCGACGTTATAGTATTCTTTATTATGATAATTAATAAATTATTAATAGTTTGAGTTATTTTATAGCAGTCAAACTATTTTACCGTAGCTTTTAATTAATACATTAAAAGTTGTAAATTAATATTATTATTAACCAGAACAATGGAGAGGGATAATTTTTTTGTTCAACATAGATATGAACAAGTAGGCACTGAGAATTGACAGTCGTGACGAGCTAGGGTTTGAAAGTCGCGGCCACAACAGAGAGAAGCATGAGAAGTAGNAAGGGGACCCCCGCATACAAACAGGTAGTGGTGGACAAAGGAAAAGGGCCAAGAAGTGGAATTTTCAAGAAGGCACCAGCGATAGGAACCTCGAGATCAGACCCAAGGAAGCATCAAGAAAGAAGTCGGGACAAAAATGAGACCATGGAGGAAGTCGCTAAGGAGACTCAGAATGAAAAGCACGAGATCGGGAAGGTTAACAGGATGGAGGAACGGAACCCCTGCAAACCCAAAATAGCATTGATACCCAAGGTGGTATTGGAAGACCCACAAACACAACTCTACATGGATCAAATAAATATGCATGCGCTCATATGCAAATTCATGGGGTTATGGCCCACAGAAAGATCTTTTCACAACTGGATTAAATACCACTGGAAGCCAAATGGAGAAGTGGAACTCCACCTAGGCTCGAAGGGTTTCTTCACAGCAGTCTTTATTAACCTGGAGGACAAGGACAGAGTCTTCGAGGGAGGTCCATACTTCCATGCCTCAACGAGACTCTACATGCTGGAAAGAAAAATTTTCCCCGGAGAAAGAAACGTTCAAAAAGGTACTAGTATGGCTGAGACTCTATTCCCTACCCCAAGACTAATGGTTTCCCTCTACCTTTGAAGCAATAGAAAACAAATTGGGGAAATATGTGAATACCTCATAAGCCACCCTAAAAGGAAGATACACATCGTATGCAAGAATCTGTATAGAGATGGACATTTCTGGAGCACTCCCAGAAGCCATAAGTCTGAAATTCATGGATGAGGAATGGATCCAAAACATAGATTATGAATAGATCCCCTTTAGATGCAGACGATTCCATGAGCATGGACACTTTATCAGAGAGTTCCCTCTAAACAAAAGGCAAGAAGCGGTAAATCCCAAAACACAGCAAGACGAGGAAGGGTTTATAACCCCGAACCCCAGGAATAGAGCAAATAAAAAGCAAAATAAAACCTTGGCAGGAAATACCCAGGAGACCTAGAATACGATGGAAGGAATGGACCAAACAAACAAAGGGACAGCAGAATAAAAGGACTCGACAAAAGATCCAGAAGTCAAGGACCAAGCAACAAAATTTCCCACATTACAACAGCCAAACATTACAACAGCTCAGGGGAGTTGCGCAACCTCGATGGATGGAGAAACAAAAGAGGACAACAGCCATGCAAGATGCAGAGGGGGATGCAGAGATGACCCCAAGCGAAGTAGGTATAGAAGACCCTGATCTCAGAGACTTGGTGGAAAGGGAAGGGATAGACCTTCCGCACATATTAGAACAATGGAAAAGACAAGGAGTCGACAACGTACCAACAGAGCAACTTGACCACATCCAATACCTATTCCTCCTACGGGAGGAAGCCAAAGCCAGAAGACAAAAACACACACACGGGGAGATAGGACACCTAGGAGTGAAAGCCGACGAGGGACAATCGTAGCCATCACCCAAATAGACGAGAAGGAAAAAAGGAAGGAAATCAAACAACGTAGCACTACAGGAGATGGGATCGCTATTGATAAACTCAGGTAAGATCAAGAAACTCTTTCCCCACTCTCCCCCACATGTTTAAAAATTAAGGTTATAACTTGGAATATAAGAGGCCTAAACAGCCCAAGAAAACAAAGAATCCTTAGGAATAAACTAAAGCAGGAGCAACCAGATCTATTTTTTATTCAAGAGATGAAATGTACTACAGACAAAATGGAGGCAATCAGTAAACAACATTGGCGCAAGTACAATATGGTAGCCATCAAAGACCACCAAAGGTCAGGTGGCATACTCACTATGTGGAACCCACAAATCCTAAATTTAATAGCAGTCGAGGCAACCAAGTACACCCTAACGATACGCATGCAAATCATAGGAAATACTGAGGAGATTCTATGCACAAATGTTTATGGGCCCCACGGGCCAGAGGAAAAGAAAGTAATGACTCGAGACCTAGAAGATATAAAAGGCCGAGCCATCAACCTCCACTGGATACTGGCAAGGGACTTCAACATTATCACCTCCCTTGCAGAAAATAAGGGTGGTACGAGAAGATTGGATCGAGATGCGGAGGAGTTTTCAAATTTTATAGACAGAGCGGAGATGGTAGACCTCCAAACCAAGAATGGTCAGTTCACCTGGACCAATAAATGGATGAACCAGTTCCAGGTAGCTACAAGACTTGAATGGCACAATGCCAGCAAGAGGAAACATTCTGGTGTTAAAAGTCCCGCATTTGATGGCTAAAGGAAGGAGAGTAGAACACCAAGTTCTTCCACAGAACAACCATGGATAGAAGAGCCCATAACAAAATACTGAAGATCAAGGACCAGGATGGAATCGAGCGCAAGTCACATCAGGAGATCGAAAGCGCTATGGTCAACCACTTCCATGGGATATCCCAAGAACCTCATCAAGACAGATCGGAGGCCATCCATAAAATAACCCAGCATATTCCACGCCTGGTTACCAAGGAACAAAACATCTTCCTGAACAAACCTATTTCCATGGAAGAAGTTGATCAAGCTCTCCAGGAAATGCCCAGTGGGAAAGCACCAGGTCCAGATGGCTTCACTGTGGAGTTCTTCAAAGCCTACTGGGAAATTGTCAAATATGACATCTATAAGGTAGTAGAGGACTCTAGAAGGTTTTCCTCCATCCTTAAAGCACTAAACACAACCATGATCACCCTAATCCATAAAGAAAATGAGGCCAAAACCCTGGACCGATACAGACCCATAGCACTTTGTAACGTGATCTACAAGATTATCTCCAAAGTCATAGAAAATAGATTGAAACCCCTCCTACCTTCACTGATCTCGCAAGAACAGGCAGGCTTCGTGGAAGGTAGACAAATAATGGACAATATCATCCAATCCCATGAGATCATACACACCTTAAAAATTCAGAAGAGGGGGGGAATGTTAATACAATTGGACCTAGCAAAAGCCTATGATAAAATTAGTTGGCATTACATGATAAAGACTTTGGAAGCCTTTGGTTTCACCCAGCACTGGATCAGTTGGATTGCCAGCCTAGTATCCAAAACAAGCTACTCACTACTAATCAATGGATCCCTGGCCAAACCTTTCTGGCCCACGAGAGGGATCAGACAAGGCAACCCGTTGTCCCCCTTCTTGTTCATTCTGATGATGGAAGGCCTCAGCAGGATCATAAAGAGCACAACAACAACTGGAGAAATAACAACGCTCAAACCCTTTGAAAATTTCCCTACTTCAACCCACCAACAGTTTGTAGATGATACACTCCTCCACGGCATACCCACGGTCAAAGAAGCCAAATCCTACAAACGCATCCTAGAAGATCTTGGAGAAACCTCGAGCGCTGAGATCAACCACTCCAAGTCGATGATCTTTTTCTTTAATACCAACCCAACTATCCAAAGGAATTTGACCAACATTCTAGGATTTGAATGGAAAACACTCCCAACCAAGTATTTGGGGGTTCCTTTGACAGACAAAGTATATAAGTTGTCAACTTGGGAAGGAGTAATAAACAGGTTACAGGAGCGGGTAAAAAACTGGACGTATAGGTCCCTTAATCTAGTTGGCAGACTGATCCTAACTAAGACTGTCTTACAAGCTATCCCAACCTATATGATGTCAGTCTTCCCCACTCCACAGGGGATCCTACAGAAAATCAGATCCATCCAGAGGGACTTCTTGTGGCGAGGTGAGGAAACAGACAAAAAATGGGCCCTGGTGGCTTGGGAGAAAGTCTGCAGGCCAAAAAGCAAAGGAGGCTTGGGGCTGCAAGATCCACAAATGACCAACAATGCATATGGGGTGAAACTATGGTGGCATTGGGTCAAAGAAACTACAACACCTTGGGTAAACCTGTGGAAGGTAAAGTACGCACCGGACACCCGCGACCAAGATAGAATCCGCTTTAGAGGAACCAGGGAAGGCTCATCCATCTAGAACCTAGCATGGTGCAACAAAGCATGGATTCAAACACACAGCTTTTGGGAAATCAGGAATGGTAGAACAGCCAGATTCTGGGAGGATGCTTGGCAACAGGAACCAAGGATGAAAAACCCGGACAGAGGGATACTCCAACATGACCTCATCATGCAAGGAAAAATCAATGTCTATTGATACTGGTAGCAGGGAACAGACCGCAACAAATGCAGAACCTGGGACAAGATTATTCCTCAGAACAAGGAGATACCCACAACAACAATAATATAGGTGGAGGAGGAATTGGGCAGACGGAAAATAAAAGTAATGGAAGGAGAAGACCAGCTGAGGTGGGGAAAAAAGGATGGAGGGGAATTCAACCTAAAAGAAGTCCGACACTATATGGCGAACCCAAACCAAGACGACCTAGCGCAACACTGGGATAAGTTATGGAACATCCCCCAATGTCCAAAGATTAAGATCTTCCAGTGGCTAATATTACACAACCGCATCCTAACTTGGGATAACCTAAGGAAAAGAGGTTTCACTGGTCTGTCAAGATGTCACCTATGTCAAACTCAGGAAGAAACAACCCACGATCTCCTTGACAAATGCGCCTACACTGCAAAACTGTGGGACTGGGTAGCAAGTATCTTCCGTCAGTCAGACAGGATCTGTGGTAACATAGCTACAACAATCAAGCTCTGGAGAGAAAACTACAGCAACCAAGCAGAGGTGAACCTATGTTGGATTTTCACCCTAGGAATGATCATATGGTCGACATGGAAGGAAAGGAATAGGCACATTTTCAGAAACCCAAGCTGGCCAAAAGGGAAGATCAAGGAAACAATAACCTCCATGATACGCGAGACGGTGATGAGCAACAACTGTCAGGAGGGTAGCGTGCAACCCATTGATTAGGATTCTAGAATCCTAGAGGCTTTCCAACTAACTGGTGGGCGCAACCCCAATCCAAACAGACAATAGCCACAACTCCAAGTAGGTGAGCGCAACTGGAAACCACCACCTCCAGGCTCTCTCAAGTTGAATTTTGATGGGGCGGTGAAAGGCAACCTAGGAAGAATAGGTCTGGGAGGAGTAATCAGGGACAGTAAAGGGAACATCATATGACTATACATAGGGAGCCTGGGCAAATCCATCAATAACGTCGTAGAATTCGGGGCCCTGGAGACAGGTCTGGAGATTCTCAGCCGGGAGGGGATGACGAACGCAATAGTGGAAGGAGACTCCGTGCTAGTCATCAACACAATGAGAAAACTCCAAAACGGTACCAGAATAGGAAAGATCTAGAGGCACTGGCGATTGGCCTACCTACTGAAAAAAAATCCAGGAGCACTTGCGGATAGGGATCAATTTGGAGTTGCGCTGGGTGATGAGGTCAGTAAATGGACTAGCGGAAAAAATAACAAACGAGGGGGTCAAGAACGAAGGTACATAACTGGAAAAAATCTGGAGCAACATCCCATAAGGTCAATTCCGAGAAGACTGCACCCAACTTGCGGCAACAGACTAGGATAACAGGAGTAGTACAGAAGATTACAGAAAGAATGGAGGCGCAGCAGACATTGTAGGACACGTAGGTCCCAGACAGAATCTAATGGCCCACCAATCAAATAAGGTTTCGAATGCAAACGCAAATCACACATTAGGCGAAGGTATGACACCACAACCCCGTCAATAAAAATAAGTACTTATTATTTAGAACTCTTGCAGGTGTTGTTTTTATTTGCTAACCAAACAAGAAGGTTGCATACAACTCGTTCATGGGGATTCCTTGGATTAGAAGTTGGAGCGGGAGAATCTGAGGATGAGAATATTCCTCCAAATTCACTATGAAGAAAAGCAAATTTTGGAAAAGATGTGATCATCGGTAACCTACATGTATCCCCTTAGAAATAACTATCTGTACCAAGATGAATTCATTTGGATTATGGCTTTTGGTAACATCAACATCTCTTGATTGTGTTATCCATCCCTCCCACCCAACAGATTGATTAGTCTAGGCAGGCACCCCACCGCTTTCTTTTACCCCCTACCCAGTGTGAACAGGTAGGCTTTCCTGGATAGTGATTGATCCATGGACTACCAAGTTCAGCACAGACACCATGATTCGTTAGCCCAGATCTTCAAAAAAAAAAAAATTGATTTATAAAACCTCTTCTTTAGGGGGGCGGTCCAAGGCATAATTATTTTACCCCACACCTAATATGAACGGGTAGGCTTTCCCAGATAGTGATTGATCCATGGACTACCAGGTTCAGCGCAAACACCATGATTAGTTAGCCCATATCTTCAAAAACCTTCACAGTCGATTTTTTTATTTATAAAACCTATTCTTTAGCGGGGCGGTCCAACACATAATTCCCCCTCTTGTGCGTTAAGGGAAATGGCCCGAATCTGCAAGATTTTTTAATGCAATGAGAAGATTGACAAATTGTTTTTGCAAAATATAGATATTCATTTGATATCAAAACCATATATAATACTTCCAAAAAATTAAAAAAAAATCATAATTCATGTCACAATCCTCATATCCATCTCTTTTCTCCTTTTCTTTGAGCTTTTTTTTAATAGATGTTTCTATACGTTCCACAAAGTCAATAAAGGAGGTTGTAGTAATAGGAGTTGGTGCAGTAAATTTCAATAGAGAAGATGCACATTAAAAATTATTCATAGCCTTACATGCTTTTGAAAATTAATTTGGTATCAAAATTGGTTCATGCATGGTTTTACTTGAGTTTTATTTCCAAGTAACAGGGGGTTTTGGTGTGGCTCATGCACTTTGAGTAATATGTTGGAGGTATGCGAGGCCTTGCAGGAAAAATATTGAAGCTCCCTATTTGATTCATGTGAACTTAACATAAATTATGACTGTTACATAAGACAACATCTTGACAAGAATAGTTTCAAACTTTCATACATAATGCACAGTGCAGGCCTTATGAAAACAAGGTAAACGACAAAAAGATTGTAGAAGCAACAGTTTCGTTTACCAAATTGTTATTAGTGTCTAAATTTCCTTTACCTTTTATTTTATTCAATGTATGATTAAAAATAAATTCAATAATTTGCAAGTAATCTATTTATTTACATACAAATGGACAAAAAAGAAGAGAAATGATTTAGATCTCTAACCGTTGGTTCTGGGCATGTCTGTCAACCTGGAAGAAAGGATGCAGCAGGCACTGGATCTATAGGCATTGGGATTAGTCTTGATCTCCAACCAGTCGCTACAAAACTAGATCAAGAACCATAGAGCCTTCTTTTGAAGGACAATATTGTAGTTCCTCTAAAGACTCTCATATTTATGCTTGAGAACAGCTAAGTCTTTCTCCATCTGCTTGGTTTTCCACTTAGCTAGTGATTTTGAAACCATACAGTGCTTGGTTTTCCACCTAGCTAATCGATTGTGAAACCATAGATAGAAATCTGCAGAGCTGTGATTTATGGGTCTGGTGTGAGGGCATGAAGATGGCTATCGATTGTACCTCCACACCATCAACTACAGTGACAAGCTCTACCTTGCAGATTTCATTAAATCTAATTGAACCAATAGTGTAATTTAAATTTACTCATTTTTTAAAATTAATTTTAAAGTTTAACAAATAACTAAATAATATTGCCCTCTACCAAAACTATTTAGTTACATCAATATGTCCTGGACCAATTAAAAAATAGCAATATAAATTTTTTGAAATTAATAAATTAATAAACCATATTCTAAAACAAAGTCAAACTTTAAAACTAATTAAAAGTTAATTAGCAAATTGCACCAACTAATAAAACAAAAACGTTGAGATAATATGGGGTCAACGATCATTGACCACTACGCAAAAGCTATAATCCCTAACCAGGACTAATAAAGTATATCCTACACCTTTGTATGATTGAAACCTTTTTGTAAAATTGGAATTATAGCATGTGACCTTTTTTTTTTTCCATGAAAAAAATTACCTCAAATTTATAAAGAGTATAAATCCATTTACAATATAGATCTTGGCAGCCTTGCAAGCAAGGACGATCGAATATATGTCCCAACCATATTCGAGAGACAAAATGCTTCATGATGGAGAGAAAACTAGGAAAGAAAAAACGCTCGCTGATTGACAAGAAGGGCGTAGCATAATCTATGATGGCTAACAAAGCAGTGAACATATCTAACCAATGAAAGAAGCTCTATCTTTCAAATAGATTATAATAGGAGGTGGGGCTCTCGATAATCTATAATCTATGAATTATAGCATGTGACCTTTACAATGTGCCATTTTCTATCTACATGCATTATATATCCAATCAATGGTTGTCATGCAATTTAAGAATCAAGTTGGATATTATTATTTATCCTCGTTTCTACAAGAAGGTTTCAATCATGCAACTCATTAAATATAAGGTGCGGGATATACTTTATTATTATATATATATATATATATATATATATAATTTTAAAAATTTATATTTATGAAAGTAAATATTAAAATCTATATATTAACGATATGTAATTCCTCCTTATAATTAATAAAGAATATAAATTGGAAAAATTCATGAATTTTCCATAAAAAAAATTATGTTCAAATTTGAAGAAGAACATGCAATTATTATAATTTTAATATGAACGGGTGAAAGTCGTGAACTTTATTTATGAAAAAAAACTATGTTCAATTCTCATAATAAATTTGAAGAAGAACATGCAATTATCACAATTTTAATATGAACGGGTGAAAGTCGTGAACTTTATTATGTTCAAATTTCATAAGAATATATTTAGATTATAAAACATGTATAAAATTATATAATTATTTATAATCATTGATTAATGTTTTATTTTTATTATATAGTAATTTTTAATATAATTTACAAAAAAATAGCATTATTCTAATAAAAATTATTTAAATGGTAATAAAAAATGAATATTATCTAGGTTATGTGTAGTTTATGGTAGAGATAAATACTTTTGGTACAACATGAACCTATGTTCTTTTTACCATGGAAGTGTATGTTGATATTGTATTAGTAGGTCAATGTCTCATTAACCATACGATTACGACTAGGTCTAACCTAGTGTTGAAGATCTATAACTCTCAATGCATACAAGGACACTGCCACATTAGAGTTTGGATTATACAATTCTATGATACATCAAGCACAATGTCACCCTTATGCTCAACAATCATTATCCTTAACTCATAGTATACCATTGTTAAAAGCACATTTTTTAGTGTTGTATTTTGTAAGGTTTGTAAAACTTATATGCACATTGTGATGTGATCTCTATAACAATTGCAAGTCTTGTTACTATTATACATCTTTTTGTATTGAAATTTTGTTCCAAATTAATATTGTTCTTCCTTCTTCTCAAGCTAATGTGTTATTTGAAATTCATTAGTTTAGACATATTACTGTTATGCAATTTGAAATTCATTAGTTTAAACAAATGTATATGGTGTAAAAAAAATGTTGTATGGCATGTTTGTTACTCATAGTCCACACTTAGGCTACCTTTGAGTTTTTAGAAGTGAAAAGAGAAGCTAGGTTTATTATCATTAGATTGTTTTAGGATTAATCAAAGAAAAATGCTTATATTTGTTTGAGGTTCATTCTATAGAGTGATTCAAAATGACGATTTACTCTCAACTTGTGTCGTAAGGTTGAACCCAAGGATAAGGTAAATATTCTCGCAATTTTACTAAATACTCATACACTCTATAAAATGATATTTACCTTTTACCTTTTACCTTTTTCCATACAACATTTACATGTTACATAATTTAGTAATTCTTTAAACTTAATATATGCATTTCAAATAACCTTACTAAACACAAAATAAAAAATTTGTATAACAAACACTATGGTCACACTTGGTGTTGAAGTTATTACAATCCAAAAACTTCTATGACTAGTATGCACTATGACTATATCCATAAAATGAATTGTTAATAGCATATCCTATTACTATAAAAAGAACATAATAAAAAAAGTAGTTTCAGATAGTGTTGATGGCTTAGAAAGAAAGTAAATATTTGAACTATAACAAGGTTGTGTACTAAAACAAAAACATAACACAAATAGTATGAAAAAATTTATATAAACGATTAAAAAAATTATATCAAAATTATTTTCTCAGTGATTTTGTATTCCCATATTACTATCCAACAAATTTAACCTCTAATGTTGAAAGAACAACCTATTTTTCTAATAGTGTGAATAAAAGTCCAAGCAAGTAAAAGAGAAAAATTAGGGTTGTCCTCCCAATAGATGTTGTTTTCTCATATTCACAACCTTATCCATTAAGTTTAAAACTTTGCTCAAAGTGCAAAGCCTAAGACTATTTTAACCTTCTGTTGCTTTGACATAAACAAAGCTACATCAAAGTGAAAGAGGACTTTGACATAAATCACAACCTTATCCATTAAGTTTAAAACTTTGCTCAAAGTGCACAGCCTAAGACTATTTTAACCTTCTGTTGCTTTGACATAAACAAAGCTACATCAAAGTGAAAGAGGACTTTGACATAAAGAAAACTGCATCAAAGTTATCCCAAATAGATTTTGTTTTCCACATTTGTGATACGTTTGGTCCTATACAATCATATGGGTATGGTACAACGACACCAATCTTGTCAAATGTCATAAAGTCTCAGTATATTTGGACCATTGTGGTGATTTTGGCATTTAGCCTATTATTGTCTTTTATGCCCTAGGTATTTACCACCACACAGTGAAGAGCACAAACAATAGTTGGTATCACTAACAAAGTACGCATAAAAATATCAATGTCACCATCCCCTAGTGTAGGGGTAACAAACTAGGCATAAAAATATTCATTTAGGTACGAATTCCAAATGGTTGGGTTAAAAAGTCTTTATGGGTAGGAATGGACAAGGATTGCTTCGATTACATGTGTCTAAGCATTGACCACTTTAATGAAAAACAAAAAATATAAACATTGAACTTTTTAAAATTAAAAATTTAAATATTAATAATGGTAAAAAAAAATTTAACATATGAAAACTAAATTTAAATTTAATAATATAAATAAATTTTTATAAGAGTTGAGTTTTGAGACATATTAAAGTTTCTTTTAATGCTCTCTTTCTCTAAGCATGTAATCATATCAATTTTTTTCTTTTCTTCAATATTCAAATTATAAGTATTAAGCTCAAGTTTTAACAATGCAAAATAATAAGCCTATTAAGTGAGAATTAATATGAACTCTCTAAAATTTAAATCGAGATATTCAAATAAGTCAAAATATATTGTGAACATAGTTTATATAAGGCTAATAACACACTAAATCATATTTTATTATTCTATCTTGAAGTAAAAGAAACCAACTACAAAAGTTCAAGATATTTTTCTCAAAAAACTCAAATTTGCATTTACAAGACACGGTCGTGGATTTTCTAAAGGTAATTAGCGGCTAGATAGATGTGACCATAGGTTTTATAAGGCTAACCAGCGGTCAAATGTGTATGTAGTTTTTACATGGCGTGGTCACCTCTATTCATAAAGAAAATAATTCATCATTTGTTTTGTAAAAAAAAATTTAAGTAAACATTCATTGTGGGATTTTCTATAAAGGTTAGGATAGTCGCTTATTTTAACAGTTTTAAATAACAAATTCAACTCTCGAAACATATGCTAATTTTCTTGGAAAATCTTCATAAATTCCAAATTCCATTCAAAAAAATTCCAAATTTTCAAGAATTAAAATACTTCTATGAATTTAAGATTAAGATACCTATTTATAAAAGGCTATACAAGATATACCCTTGATGATTCTCCAGTTCCATGCTTGCTCCAAGTATAATCTCCAATTCTCCTTTGCCAAATATATGATTTTCTTACCAGTTGATCACCCTACCAACTCCCAAATGGGTACTCTTCTTCCCCAAGGACCCCTGAGCTACAACCAATTGTATGAGAAGCATACAAAAACTAGCATTCAGAGTGTGTGGCTCTTCTAGAGCATATGAGGTCCCCATCTCTCAAGTATATACACAATTTTGAGACCAAACTCAACACCAACTCACCAAAACAAATTTAAGCATTACGACCAGCATTAGGTTGCAAAAATGTGAGTTGTCAAGCCCAACCCTCCTTTGTTATACAGACTTTGAGGGTCATGTCATTTGTCCATTTCATGCAAAATAATAATTATGTTAATTAGTGTTTGTATATTATTCACCCACCCATGTGTCACTCCATACACAAGTATTTTTTTAATTTAAAATGAAAAATAGAGATTATTCATCACATCGCAACCTCTTCTCCTATTTTTACTACTAGATGTTCCTTAGATCTCTTTTCTTTCTCCTCATTGAGTGGGTGCACATGAAATTAATGTTTTCTATTTAAATAAAAATGTTTGTCTTTCCATTTAAATTACCCCTTTCTATATTGATTTTCCATTTCCAATCATAAAGTAAATTATATTTATCTTTTCATAAAAGGTGTATAAGTTTATATGATCAATCAAACCACTCATGCAATTCATTCAATTTCCCATGCTAAAATTAAATCCATATGCCAAAGGATATTTTTCTTCAAAGTATACATAAACCAAATCAAAGTTAATACCTGCTCAAAAATGAAAGTGCTCGGAATCCGACGAAACCAACACCATTGCGTCTGTCTCGTCTTCCCGATTCCGGCGGTATATTTACTTTTTCAAACGGGCTTCGTATGCGAAAGTTATCGCGTTTTGATCGGAAGCCCAAACAGGTAAAGAGTCAAAGGTCAACTGGTCAAAAAAGTCAACGATGATGACATCAGCATGTTGATTGTGCAGGAGATGACGTGGCACTCTCTGGCTGATGGTGATTGGGCAGGTTGGCTGACAGGGCAGACATGTGGCAGGCAATTGGACCAATCAATGGTTGACAAGTGGCATTTGTCCGTCGAATGGAAAAGTGCCACGTGGCCCAGTCATGGGCAGCCACGTGGCACCCAGTCAAAGTCAAAGTGGCAGGTTTAAAAAAAAAATTTGGGGTCCATGGGTTTTGAACCCATGACCAACCACTAAGCCTAAGCGCCTTCATTTTAGTCCTTTACCAATGCGCCTAAATTATTTCATGTATTAAAACCCACAACATAAAATTATTATATGGTAGTATTATGGCGCATAAAGGGGCCAGCGCTCAGTCTTTTTAGGCTAGCGCTTGGCCATATGGCCTTCATATGACTCTATCAAAGGAGCGCACGCCCAAGTGAAGGGGGCTAGCGCCCATTATAGTTATAAAGTGGGTTATTTAACCAATTTTTGGGTTTTTAACTATTGTTAGCCCATTTTTAATGTAATTAATCCATTTTTGGGGGTTATTGGGCAGTTTTGAAGCCTAAATTCGTGGAGGAAGTTGGAGATGGACAACTAACTTCCCAGCTATTTAACCAAGGCCATTTTGAGGCCAAGGGGGCATCTTTTGGGAGAGAAATTCATAGCAGAGATGCTGAGGAGAAGCCAAGTCAAAGCCAGTTTGAGGCAGGGAAGCCATTGAGGAGGAGATGTTGTCGGACCGTTTCTGAGAGCTCCGGACATCCGTTTCAGGTGTCATTTTTTGTGCATGGTTCCAGAGATCTGGGCGAACAAGACCAGATCAGTCTAGAAGCCATTCGGCATTGTAATGATGTACTATCAAGCTTTCGAACAGAAATAAAGAAGCCTCCCCCACAGAGAAAAGGCCCGGAGACGTAGGCAAAGTTGTGTCGAACTCAGTTATCAACCTGTGTCTTATGGTTTGTTGTTTTTCATTGCATTTCATATCTGCAAATATGTTAATGGCTGTATAATTCCTTTTATTTTCTCGTTCTTTCGTTAAGTTTCCCAATGGTCAATTAATTCATGCAATTAAAAAAAAAAAACTCAACCATAAGTCATTCGAAAAATCCTGACGGATCAAGTGGTATCAGAGCTAGTTGACGTTTGGATTTGAGTTGCATGTTAACCAGGGAAAAGCTATAGCGTGGTGAAGGCGAGCTTGTTGCAGAGAATCCATTAATTGGATTGAGAAAAAGAGCTTCTCACAGCGAGAAGATGGCATCGGAAGAAGGGATTTCTCAAGATGAGAAAGATTTCCGGAAAAAATTCTTTGCCATGTCGGAGATGGTGCAAGTTTTGTACGAAGATTACTTGGAACGGAAGCGTCCAATTTTGGGTAATTCTTCAAAAGGCAAAAGTGAAGAGGAAGAGGACCAGCCTCAGATTCCTCCTTCACCTCCATCAACACCTCCTTCTTCTCCTTCTTCTTCAAGTTCAAGTTCTAAATCTAGTGGAAAGAAAAATGTTTATAAGAACAAACATGAAATGACATTGTTAAAACTTGATGTAAAATTTGAGTTGCCCATATATGATGGTGAAGTAAATGCAGAAAAACTTGATAACTGGATCAGACAGATGGAGGTATACTGCAGTGTGCAACAGATCAAGGAGGAGGCCACACAAATCCAGTTGGCATCGTTGAGACTTGCAGGTACAGCTCTTCTCTGGTGGCAAAGCAAGCTGCAAAAAGGAACACAAAATGTGGGTAATGTATTTCCATCATGGAAAGATTTCATTTCTGCACTTAGGAAACAATTCTATCCTTTGGGTTATAAAGAAAAAACAATCATTGAATGGCAATCTTTAAAACTAAGAAAAGGACAAACAGTGCAAGAATACACCGATGGATTTCGAAAAATGGCATTAATGTTAGACAT
>ML778857.1:1471793-1491081 GCA_009831015.1 Picea engelmannii | reverse complement strand
AGGTAGTCCATACTTATTTGATCGTAAGGCAATCTTCTATAGAACAAAGAATCAATATCAGTTCACTAAAGCAGGTCATGATTATGTGGTTCATGCTCATCGTGTTAAAGCAAATAAAACACTTCAAACAAGGGAACAATTAATGAATGTAGTTATTTCAAATGAAGTAATTGACCTTAAGCAAGAACAAGATATGGTTGTTGAATGGAAAATCAATCATAGGTTGCTTCAAGATAAGCTCATGTCGTGCAGATATCTAAAGTATATCAGTACATTTGCAGTCGTCTTTTTGATGCTGTCATTAGCAATGTTTTCTACATGGATGATAGTAGCTTCAGTAAGATGTAACAGGGTTGCAATGGCTAACAATATACTGTCAGTTGTCATGATTGTGTTACAGTTGATCTTGATGAGACAGGTGCATAGGACAGAGTTCAGAGATAGAGAGCAAGCCAGGTGGCCTATCCCGAGCTTGTTGACTGGTCAGTAGCCTTTTGGGGACCAAAAGGTCTTATTGTGGGGAGGTGTGATCCGAAATCGGATTCAGAAGCCTGACAGGGCATGAAAAATGCTCAAAAATGAAAGTGCTCGGAATCCAACGAAACCAACACCATTGCGTCTGTCTCGTCTTCCTGATTCTGGTGGTATATTTACTTTGTCAAACGGGCTCTGTATGCGAAATTTATCGCGTTTTGATCGGAAGCCCAAACAGGGAAAAAGTCAAAGGTCAACTGGTCAAAAAAGTCAACGCTGATGACATCAGCATGCTGACTGTGCATGAGATGACGTGGCACTCTCTGGCTGATGGTGATTGGGCAGGTTCACTGACAGGGCAGACATGTGGCAGGCAATTGGACCAATCAATGGTTGACAAGTGGCATTTGTCCGTCGAATGGAAAAGTGCCATGTGGCCCAGTCATGGGCAGCCACGTGGCACCCAGTCAAAGTCAAAGTGGCAGGTTTCAAAAAAAAAATTGGGGTCCATGGGTTTTGAACCCATGACCAACCACTAAGCCTAAGCGCCTTCATTTTAGTCCTTTACCAATGCGCCTAAACTATTTCATGTATTAAAACCCACAACATAAAATTATTATATGGTAGTATTATGGCACATAAAGGGGCCAACGCTCAGCCTTTTTAGGCTAGCGCTTGGCCATATGGCCTTCATATGACTCTATCAAAGGAGTGTGCACCCAGGTCAAGGGGGCTAGCGCCCATTATAGTTATAAAGTGGGTTATTTAACCAATTTTTGGGTTTTTAACTATTGTTAGCCCATTTTTAATGTAATTAATCCATTTTTGGGGGTTATTGGGCAGTTTTGAAGCCTAAATTCGTGGAGGAAGTTGGAGATGGAAAACTAACTTCCCAGCTATTTAACCAAGGTCATTTTGAGGCCAAGGGGGCAGATTTTGGGAGAGAAATTCATAGCAGAGATGCTGAGGAGAAGCCAACTCAAAGCCAGTTTGAGGCAGGGAAGTCGTTGAGGAGGAGATGTTGTCGGACCGTTTCTGAGAGCTCCGGACATCCGTTTCAGGTGTCGTTTTTTGTGCATGGTTCCAGAGATCTAAGCGAACAAGACCAGATCAGTCTAGAAGCCATTCGGCATTGTAATGATGTACTATCGAGCTTTCGAACAGAAATAAAGAAGCCTCCCCCACAGAGAAAAGGCCCGGAGACGTAGGCAAAGTTGTGCCGAACTCCGTTATCAACCTGTGTCTTATGGTTTGATGTTTTTCATTGCATTTCAGATCTGAAAATATGTTAATGGATGTATAATTCCTTTTCTTTTCTCGTTCTTTCGTTAAGTTTCCCAATGGTCAATTAATTCATGCAATTAAAAAAAAAAAAACTCAACCATAAGTCATTCGAAAAATCCTGACGGATCAATACCAAGGGTGAGACCAAGTTACCTCAAAGCCTTCAAGTATTCACTACCAAGAGCTAGACATAACCTCTACAATTATTCAAGTGACATGTACCAAGAGCTAGACATAACCTCTACAACTCTTCAAGTACATGATACTAAGGGTGTCATGCCCCCACATTCCCTTCAAGTACTACCTACAAATATGTGTCAAAGGTGGTATGTTCCTACATTCCCTTCAAGTATCATTTTTCAATGGTAGGAGATGGTGTCATAGTTGGGACTTAACTAGCTGTTCTCATTCACCACTAGTGAGAGGCTAATGTTCATTGAGGAATAAGTATTGACACCTTATTGCACACCCCTCAGTAGGACCTTGTAAGTGACCGAATTGACAGTCTACCCTTACGACAACGTGTAACCTCTAGGAAAAAGCATTAAAACATATTGTTTTCAACCCATTACATGGCAATGAGGTTGGTAGGAAAGAATAGGTGACCTATACCTCCTCTCCCTAAGGGTACTCATCATGTCACATCTCATCACACAACTCTTTTCCCATGTATAAGATTATTTGGCAAATCTTTCCCTGTCTGAGATCTAGAGACAACATATGAAATAACACTATCCAATGATCGTTTAATAAGCAATAAGAAATGACATATACATGTCAATCATACATAACCCAACCTCATCCTAGATCCACATATATTGACTCAATCTGGAGTCCATACACACCTATGGTTCTTCATGTCACACTTGACAAACCATTAGTAACAACATATAACACAATAAATTTCAACATGTAGCCATGAGTTCATTTTCAATATTCCATAGCATCATAGGAATATTAGAGCATATACCATAGAAGATATATGTCCACATCAAACAATAATCACACTAAATTTAGATTAAAGGTCTTGTTGGCCCTTGACCAAGTTTTGGGAGTTTCTTGGTCATGTTGACCAATTTTGGGGCTTCGACAGCCTGTCGAAGGAGGAGCGCAAGACGAAGTGGAGATCACAGGATCTTGGCCCCCTTTTGGGCCTCTTTTTGGGTTGTTGGGAATATGTAACCGGAAAGGGATGTCGGCCCATGGGTTTACCCATGATTAGGCCTATTTTATAATGTATAAATAGATACCTAAGAAATGTAGGAAAGGGCCGATGAGATAAGTGCCAAGTGCAAGTAATAGTTGTATATTCTTTGTGCATGTTGTGTGAGACTTGCACGGCTAAGTGCAAGTGACTGTAAGAGATTGAGTAGAAGATTTTGTGCTATAACCTAACTCGGGGAAGGAGGATCTGGCGAGGTGTGCACAGATATCATGTCCTATGCGGAGTGGGGTTTGTATGGCTCTGTACATGTAGATGACTGATTGAAGATAATAAGGAAGAAGAGTTGGTGGACGTAGCCCCAAGAGAGGAGTGAACCACGTAATCACTGTGTTATCTTGCTTGGTGCTTGTCTGAATGTGTTTATGTCTTCTTTGCTTAGTGCTTTGAGATGATTATATAGATCTTCTTATGCTTAGTGCTAATGATATATGGAATGTTATATCTAATATACATGAATATGCTCAGTGCTTGATCAGTTACGTCCAACCTATTTTACTTATGTTAAGTGCTCATATATGGTAGATTACTGTGAGTACTGCGAGGCGATGTTTTATCAACGAAGTAGATAATGATTGCATGTTAAAGAACTAACGGTGCTAAGTGTTTTACTAAGTTGTATAATCACAGATCTGTGTCCCAGCTAAGGTTACAGACACTTGGGTCCTACAACCACCCCTGCCTCTACCTCGGGTGAGACTTCATCTGCTTCGCAGGTGTTGCCAAAAGGGGCGGTAGTTAGGGTTTTGTTGGTGCGCTCTTATAGCATTGAACCCTAGGTCTGCCCTTGTGCCAACAAATGGTTCTGTTGCCGGGACCTGAAACTATGATTGCTGGGAACTGAGAAAGAGGAAGCTTGGTGCAAAGATTCATCCTGAAATTGTGAAATCTTTGTGCGTAGATATGTGCCCTAGTGCGCAGTATTCTACTTGATCTGTAAAGATTTGTGCTAAAGAAAGAAGGTCGGATCTGTAGAAAAGAAGCAGGATCTAAAAACTTTGTGCTCCAAGCAAGGTAAAAGTGAGAAGTTCTGATTGAAAGAGGTAAGATCTGTAAGCTTTGTGCTATGTAAAAGTAAGATAAGTGGAAATTTTTTTCTCTAGAGTATGGATCTAGGTATATCTGATAGGTTTTGTCCTAGTTTGAAAGCTAGGGTGTTAATATATGAAAGAAGGTTTGATATGAATAGATCTAATAAGAATAATGAAAGAATAGAAAGAATGTTTGGACTAACAAATGGATGCAGGATCCTAGAAAGAATTTGTTCCATGTTACCTACCATGATCCTAGTGTGCAGTATAGAAGAGGTTGGGGATCATTGAAAAGAAAGAGAGGATTAACCCTATGTTACAGTTGCAGGAGGTCGGGACATCTTGCTAAGGAATGCCCTGGTGGAAAACCTAGTTGTCTCTGTTGTAAGTTTATGGACCATGAAGTGTTGGATTGCCCTAGAATGATCGCTAAGCTTGAAGCAATGAACCTGAGTAAAGAGAACCCTAAGGCAGATCCAGAAAAGGAAGAACCCCGGAAGGAATCAAAGAAAGTATGGATACGGATAAAAGAAACCCTGAATGACCACTGACATGTCATCTTATTAGAGATCTTCAAAGAGAAGGAATGCATCGAAGCAAGAATAGGGGACTTCGACATTGACGGTGTTCTGGATGAGGAAACACAGATGAATATTAGGCTAGAGAGAACCTGGGAAGCTATAGGAAGGCCTGTTATGATCCCTTCACTAGGAGGAATAAGTTTATTCAAAGGAAAGCTAGTAAACCTATGTGGAAGGCTCGCTCGGATACCTATGACTGTCAATGGAACTTTGATAGAAGAAGACTTTGAGATTATCAAATTTGTTGAAGATAGCGCCCCGTTTACCATGCTAATAGGAAAACCTTGGATTGATAGAGATCAAGCCAAACGAAAGGAAGAAGAAGAAGTTTTGGAACAAAAGAAGCAAGAGTTAAAAGACTTTATGACCAGAAGGATCACGCACTTGATTGAGGAACAGAAGAGAAGATCACAGATATTTAATACTAGAAACCAGGATGTCGAAGCTAAGAGAACACTAGAGGATCCCCAGGATATTGAATTACCTACCCCAGGCACAGAAGAAGTATTACCCAGAAAGCTTAGGAGAGAATTTCGATAGCGCAAAGTAACTAAGACCAAAGAAGAAAAGAATCAAAATGAGAAAAGCATTACCGAGACGAAGCTCACTGGAAATAAGGCTAGAAATTTCAGAAAGAAAAGGGTTAATACTGAAAGATTACAAGAGGTTCTAGAGGAGACCTCGCAGAAAGAAAAATTACAGAATTTGAGCTTCGTTGGGATATCAGAACAACGACATATGAAACTTCGCCATGACGAAGCAATATAGTCGTTGGGACCGATATATCCATTCAACTTCCGCTCCAAACAGACAGAAAAGAAATAAAGGTTCTTCATGAGATCGTTGGACCACGCTATAATGGAAAGAACAGAGTTAATGAAGCCTTCATATCCGTTGCAAGCGATCCGTTACAGAAGTTGTCTATTTATCCCGTTGTGCCATGCAACGAGAACACTTTTGCTAATTGATAATTTCAGCTCACAACCTTGATTAAGATTGCCCAGTGATCACTACGCCTTTTCCTTCTACCCTATTGTAGTGCCCACGTTACTTTGAGAACCCGAGATATCCATCCCGAACACGTATGTCCGAAGAGCTCATCGTCGAAGAAGCAACTGCGACAAAAGTTCTGATCGACTTAATGGTTGAAAGAACTATTTCAGGAAGAGGATTGTCTACAAGTGTACAGACATCATCGACGCGAGGAGTGCAAGCCTCCCCGTCGACTGCTCGAGCCAGCCCATCCCGACTAACCGACGAAAAGAGAACTAAGCATAGAGACGATATTGCGAACGCTAAACTGATTCTGAGCATTCTACCTACTTATCTACCACCTCTGAGCGGTGCCATCACTCATGACAGTGTACCCCGTGAATTTGATTATGCTTTGATCACTGCGTACCTTTCGAAAGAAGTGCGCACAGTTTCTGCTGACCAGGAGAAGCTCACCACGTTGAAGTTCAGTGACTTCAACCACAGCGACAGGAAGGCTTACAGTATGCTCGCCCCTCATAAATATCTAATGCGAACCAAAGGAAAGAACTCCAAGATTATCGCTCAATCATGGACCCAAAACCTCGCGCAGTCAACCCTACTTAATGTAATGAAGATTCCTCACTTAGGGAGGCATCAAGAAGTGAACGCGTGCGTCAAGTTGCTGTTATCCTGCTATCAGGGAGGATACTTATGGTTGAATCGCCGCATCACAGTGGATCCAACTTTGACCAATCTCATCACAGGGCTAAGCATGCAGGGCCCCGACCCACAGGATTTTTACCCCGGCAAGACCGCGGATTGCGCTCTTGCGCAGAAGATAAAGGACACGTATGGCGATGTCGAGAAGGGAATGCGAGGCTACAAGGTAGCCTCTATCCAGAGCAGCGCAGTGCGCCTTGCCTGTCATCTGATTGCAGGCAAGCTAGTTCGCAAGAACCGACCGACCCAAGTGACCAGATTTGTAGTAGACCTCATAGGGAAGTGCATGGAGGGCCTACATATGAATTGGGCCAAATACTTGGTGAACCAGCTAGAACTGGAATGCAGGGAAGCGCAGGACCAAGGGTACGAGTTCCATTTTAGCTGGCTACTTATATTAATCGCTTTCATTGCATGGGAGATGCCGAAAGGTGCAACCTTCCCGGATGTCAATCCCTTTGAGCCACTGGCCACGAAGTTCAGTACGTTGTGGTACTCCAGCGACATGAACAAGTAGTGGCATTCCAATGTCATTTTCCACACTTATTACAACCAATTGAAGATCGCAATCGAGGCTATGCCTCGCATCACCCCAAACACACTTCACAGATTTAGGCCATTGATGAAATTCAGCGTGGACCGCCACTTCATCTACATCACACCGCGTGTTGATGAGCATCACCAACAGTTGCAGTCCTACTACAAACTAACAGAGGAAGACTTAGAAGATATTACTAAGGAGTGGTCGGTGGACCTCCTCATCCCAGCTGACCCCACATAGCTCTCTAATGTTGATAGTCCAGAATCCATGCATGATACACCTAGACAGAGCAAGACCAAGAAGAATGAAGAAGCTCAGGATGTCCATAGCACTTCAGCACAAACTCCTTCTATCTCACCTGAGTGCGGAGGTTATGGCGGAGAGATACATGGCACTGAAGTCAAACAGAAGAAAGATGAGGTCACACCGCCAAGAGACAAAGATGATCCCTCAAAGAAAAGGAAGGTTTCCCTTTTGAAACCTTCTTCAAAGAAGAAAATGAAAGCAACTAGAACCAAGTTTGAGACCACCCTAACCTCAGAATACTTTGACTTCATCGTTGCTGCACTGAACGATGTTTCGTTGGAGATAGCAGAGAAGTAGGAAGCCAAGCAGGAGGAGATGTTCAGTCAGATCAAGGTCGAATTTCAAGAAGTGCGGTAGGCACTACAATCCAGCCGCGCAGTATCCACTACGCCCCTCATGATAGGAAAACCAGAAACAAAAGATGAGTCAGCTCAACTCCACTGGGTTGATGATACGGTCGAAGCTCGCCTTCGACGAGCATACGAGGAAACAACACAAGCCACCCAGGCTCTAGTGCAAGCACAGGGAGCTCTGTTAGAACAACGCAGTAATGCAGAACGAGGGAAGCTTGCTATGCAAGAAAAGTTTGATGAAGAGAAAGCAGAGCTACAACAAAGCAAGGAACAATTGCTCGTTGAGCAACTTGAAGTTAAGGAAAGGGTCAACAGAGCACTTCGCTCTGTGAAAATCGTTGAAGTCCAGACCAAGGACCAAGTTCCACAACAGGTGGCACAATTGGAAGAGGTAATCCAAAAGCTCCAGCAGCACATTACAGATCTAGAACTCCGCATTGTACCCGAAACCCCTTAGGAGATAAGAGACCAGTGAGAAGCAATTGCTTGCAGCGCAATTGGCAGATTAAAATCTCTTGCCTTGGAGTGAAAGCAACTAAGTAATCAGAGCACCCAGACATACGAAAACCTTACAGAGAATCCAGAATTGCAGACGCTGGAGTCGCAGCTCCAAGAAGAAAAACAACATGCAGATACGCTATAGGTACAGCTAAAGGCCCTGCCAGCTGTAGACAGGATGAAGAGATCGCATGAACAACGCACAGCTCAGCAGCAGGTTCATATGCTTCAAAGTAAAGTGATGGAAGTCACTCAACGACTTCAACCTGTGCAAGATCAGGCATGCCTATTATTTACAGAGGTCGAGAGCCAAGGAGCAGATCTTGAACAGGTCGTCCTCTCAGCAGAGCAGCACCTGGAAGGACCGTTCAATGACTCATTGATCCAGGAGTTCACCGAGCAAGAGGCTACAACAAAACAGTAAGTCGAAGCATCTCGATCCAAGCTCGAGGTGTTCGAGGCAGAATTGGTCAGATCGGAGTGACTCGGGACAAGTCACAGGTGAGTGTTGGGGGCCTGTTGGCCCTTGACCAAGTTTTGGGAGTTTCTTGGTCATGTTAACCTATTTTGGGACTTCGACATCCTGTCAAAGGAGGAGCGCAAGACAAAGCGGAGATCACGGGATCTCGACCCCCTTTTGGGCCTCCTTTTGGGTTGTTGGGAATATGTAACGGGACAGAGATGTCGGCCCATGGGTTTACCCATGTTTAGGCCTATTTTGTAATGTATAAATAGATACCTATGTGATGTAGGAAAGGGTCGATGAGCTAAGTGCCAAGTGCAAGTAATAGTTGTATATGCTCTGTGCATGATATGTGAGACTTGCAAGGCTAAGTGCAAGTGACTGTAAGAGATTGAGTAGAAGATTTTGTGATGTAACCTAACTCAGGGAAAGAGGATCTGGGGAGGTGCGCGCAGATCTCTTGTCCTATGTGAAGTGGGGCTTGTATGGCTCTGTGCATGTAGATGACTGATTAAAGATAATAAAGAAGAAGAGTTGGTGGACGTAGCCCTAGGAGAGGGGTGAAGCACGTAATCACTATGTTATATTGCTTGGCGCTTGTTTGAATGTCTTTATGTCTTCTTTGCTTAGTGCTTTGAGATGATTACATAGATCTGCTTATGCTCAGTGCTAATGATGTATGGAATGTTAGATCTAATATACATGAATATGCTCAGTGCTTGATCAGTTACATCCGACCTATTTTACTTATGCTAAGTGCTCATATATGGTAGATTACTGTGAGTACTGTGAGGCTCTATTTTATTAGCGAAGTAGATAATGATTGCATGTTAAAGAACTAACAGAGCTAAGTGCTTTACTAAGTTGTATAATCACAGATCTGTGTCCCAGCTAAGGTTGCAGACACTTGGGTCCTACAACCACCCCTGCCTCTACCTCAGGTGAGACTTCATCTGCTTCGCAGGTGTTGCCGAAAGGGCTGGTAGTTAGGGTTTTGTTGGTGCGCTCTTGTAGCGTTAAACCCTGGGTCTTCCCCTGTGCCAACAGTTCTATATCACATTATCCATAAATGTATATATCAACCAACTAGATCATTCTTATAACCAGAATGCCCTCAAATAATAGCATCATATCATTCAAACAAAGTCAAAGCAAAAAAGAATAGTACAACTTAGATGTTTGAAGGTGAGTTATATGAAATTCATATAGATTCTATGAATTCAGTTAGATAGATAGAAATTGTATTACCTATTCAAAAATGGATATGCATTGTGTATGCTACTCACTCCACCCTTGGGAGGTTTTGAATCCCAACCTTGGCCTACCCAATCCTTTTGTATTATCATCTACTCACATAGGGGCATTTGAAAACATTGGAAAACTGGTTAATGTTATTAGGGAAACATAAAAAATTATTATTTTGTCCATATATGAACTACTTATTATACCTCAATGAAATTTAAAAAATTTGACCATCTCTACCTATTTTGACCCATCGCTTATGCTTGTAAACAATCGCTTGCACCTGTTAAAATATGGAATCGCACACATTATATAAGTATTGTTGGGAAAAGAACAAATGTATAGGGTGAAGCAAAAATATTACATGACATGTTTGTTACTCATAGTCCACACTTAGGCTACGTTTGAGTTTTCTAGAAGTGACAAGAGAAGCTAAGTTGATTACCATTAAATTGTTTTGGGGTCAATCAAGAAAAATGTATATATTTGTTTGTGATTGATTCTGTAAAGTGATTCACAAATGACAATCTGATCTCAACTTGTATCACAAGATTAAACCTAAAAATAAAATTAATGTTTTCACAATTCTACCAAATACTTGTACACACTATAAAATGTCATTTACCTTTTACCTTTTTTTTAGACAACATTTACATATCATTACATAATTTAATACTCTTTTAAATTGAATACACATAAAGGAAGCTACATCAAAGTTGTCAAATAGATTTTGCTTTCAATTTTTATGATACTATGGTACAACTATACCATTCTTGCCAAATGTTTGTCAGAAATTCTTAGGGTATTTGGATCATTGTGATTTTGGCATTTAACCTCTCTCTTTTATGCCCTAGGTATGCTATATTTAATCCAAATGGTATTTATCATCCCACACAGTGAAGAACGCAACCAATAGTTAAGTATCACTACCACCACCATCCCCTCCTGTAGAGGTAACAATGTATGCATTAAAAAATTCATTCAGGTACGAATCCCAAATGGTTGGGTTAAAAAGTCTTTATGGGTGGGAATTGACCACGATTGAATTTCATTAGGTTATTTGTGGGAATGGACAAGGATTGTTAATTAAATGTGTTTAATTATTTGATAATTTTAATAAAAAAAGAAAATACATATTTTTATTTATTAAATTTAAAAAAATGAAAATGTAAATGACAAAAAAAACTTTTTAATATATAATCGATAAATTTAACTACGTTCTCAATTTACAAATTTACAAAAAGATTAATAATATAAATAATTTTTTATAAGAATTTTGTTACGTATAAAAGTCATTTTTAATGGTCTTTCTCTATCTACACAATTATAACAATTCTTTTAAAAGTCTTTTTCAATGGTCTTTCTCTATCTATGCAATTATAACAATTCTTTTTAGATGAGAGGAGGATTACAATTAATTTAATGTTAAAATTATAAGTATTACAATTTAAAAAATAAAGATTAATTTAATGTTAAAATTATAAGTATTACAATTTAAAAAATAAAGTTTCAACAATGTAAAATAATTAACCTATAAGCTAAAAATCAAGATGTCCTTTTTAAAAGCTAAATAGAAAAATTCAAATCAGTGAAAATATATCTTAAATATGGTTTATATAAGTTTTCTAACAATCTAAATCATATCCCATTATTTCCTCGTGAAGTAGAAAAAAACAATAAGGAAAATCCAAGGCATTTTCCTCGAAAAACTCAAACTTTCATCTACAGGATGCGACCACGGTTTTCTTGAAAGTAATTGGCAGTCAAATGGATGTGACTACAATTTTTATAAGGCTAACTAGTAATTGATTGCATCTGTGGCTTCTATAAGGCATGGTCACCTCTGTTCATACAAAAAAATAATTCACTATTTGCTTTCCAGAAATTTTCTTAAGCAATCATTCATTGTAGGATTTTCTACAGGGATTACGCTAGTCCTAAAGCTTAGTCTAAGAGTTCTAATCAACAAATTCAACTTTTAACACATATATTAATTGGCTTGGAAAATATTCAGAATTTCAAATCCCACTCAATTTTTTTCCAAATTTTCAACAATTAAAATACTATTTCTACAAATTTCAAACGAACATACCTATTTATAGAAGACTATAAAATATCTTCCCTAAATAATTCCTCATTTCCAAGTATAAACTCCAATTCTACTTTTCCTAATATCTAATTTGCTTACCAGTTGACCACCCTCCCAACTCCCAAATGGGTATTCTTGTTCCACATGGACCCTCGAACTACATCGGGTTGTATGAAAAACATACAAAAACTAGCATTCAGATTTTGTGGTTCCTTTAGAGCATATGAGGTCCCTACCTTCCAAATACATACATAATCTTGAGACCAAACCCAACACCAAGTCAATGAAAAAAATTTAAGCATTGCGACATCCATCCAACATTGGGTGCAAAAATATGAACTCTCAATCCTAAACCTTCTTTCTTATATAGTCTTTGAGGCTCATGTTATTTATCCATCTCATGAAAAATACTAATTATTCTATTTAGTGTTTGTATATTAGTAACTCACCTATGTGTCACTCCATGCACAAGTAATTATTTTATTTAAGTTGCAAAATAGAGATTATTTATGGCATCTCAACGTCTTCTCCTATTTTTACTCCTAGATGTTCCCTAGATCCATTCTCTTTTTCCTCATTTAGTGGGTGCATATAAAATTAATATTTCATATTTAAATAAAATTGTTTTTCTTTCCATTTAATTCTCCTCGTTCTATATGCATTTTTCATTTCCTATAAAGTAAATTATATTTCTCTTTTCGTAAAAATGTGCTTAAGTCTATCTGATCAATCAAATGAGACATGCACTTCATTCCATTTCCCATGCTAAAATAAAAATGCATATGCCAAAGGATATTTTTCTTCAAAGTATACATAAACCAAATCAAAGGTAATACCAAGGGTGAGACCAAGCTGCCTCAGAGCCTTCAAGTATTCGGTACCAAGAGATAAACATAATCTATACAACTCTTCAAGTTCCTTGCACCAAACGCTAAACATAACCTCTACAACTCTTCAAGTGCATGATACCAAGCGCAGTGCATGATACCAAGGGTGCCATGCCCCCACATGCCCTTCAAATATTTCCTATTGATATGTACCATGGGTGCCATGTTCCTGAATTCCCTTCAAGTATCATTTTTCACTGATGGGGGGTGATGTCATGGTTGGGACTTAACTAACCCTACTCATTCACCACTGGTGAGAGACTATTGATCATTGAGGAATAAGGATTGGCACTTTATTGCACACCCCTCAAGAGGACCCAGTAAGTGACCAAATCCACGGCCTACACTTACAACAACATGTAACCTCTAGGAAAAAACATTATAAGATATGTTTTTGAACTCATTACAAGGTAGAGAGGCTAGTAGACAGGAATATATTACTTATGCATCATCTCCTTGATAGTACTCATCATGTCACATCTCATTATACAACCCTTTGCCCATGTATAAGATTATTTGGCAATTGTTTCCTTCTTTTTGCATACATTTAGAGACAACATATCAAATAGCATTATCCAATGATCATTGAATAAACAATAAGCAATGTCCTATAGATGTCAATCATACATAACTCAACCTCATCTTGGGTCCACATATCTTGACTCAATCTAGAGTTCATATGCATCTATGGTTCTTCCTGTCACATTTGGCAAATCATCAATGACATCATTTAACATAATAGATTGCATCATATAACCATGTGTTTATTTTCAATATTCCATAGCATCACAAAAATATCATAACATAAATCATAGCATATATATGTCCAAATCAAATAATAATCACATCAAATTAGATTAGAAGTTTAGATTACACCATCCATAAATGTATCCATCATCCAACCAAATTATTTTCAAATTATTTTTATAACCAAAATACGCTTAAATAATAACATCATAACAAATAAAGTCAAAGCAAAAAAATATATAACTACAACTTACACGTCCACATAAAATCCACATTAAAAAAGTCAATGTTCATAACAAAAAAAAAAAAAAAATTGTCCACATGTTAACTACCTATTATACCCAATGAATTTTAAGAAATTTTGACCCATCGCTCCCTATTTTGACCCATCGCTCGCACCCGTAAACACTCGCTTGCACTTGTGAAAATATGGGATCGTTCACGTTAGATAAGTATTGTGGGGACAAAAGGGGACCCTTTTAGGTTGTTATGTGCGGTTTCAAGCATGGAGATATGAACCAACATAAACACGAAGTGGACATTGAAAAGAAAAAGTATTTCCAATTGGATTTCATTTCATGTAAAACTATTCCCAATTGAATTTCATTTCATGTCCTTAACAATGAAAATAAACATGAGTAGTGAGAGATCATTATGTTTCGTACATATAAGAAAGGTTTACAACAATATTATAATACATTTTTATTTTTATAAAATTTATAAAAAATAATATTAGTAAATGTTAATTTATGAAAACTAAAGTGAATTAAAAAGTTTATTTGTAAATTATTTGAGTTTGAAAAATATAATAATTGTTGAAAAGGGTTGGATTTAATGGTGGAAAGTAAGGAGTTTTTCACTTTTGGGAAAGGTTCAATTCCCATGAGAGTCTAATTTGAAGTCATGGGACACCTTGAGGTAGTGATCAAAAGTGTGGTTGCACCAAGAGATATTATATTAAATGGTATCATGACCCGTGCACACATAAGTGGATCAAAGCCCACCCCTATGTCCTTCAAATTTGAGAGCTCTCGAGGTGTAGATTAGTCGGTGATGGAGTGCATTGTTAAGGCACTTCGTTATGTGAGGTCAACGGATCAAAACCTCGACTTACCAGTGCATCGTGCTTGGGGTATGTGTAGTTACACCTGGAGGTTATAGTGGTAACATCGACCTTGTGACACGCAAGTACAAGCCCGCCCTAATTGTTGATTCCACCATAAAAAAACATAATAATCAACTTTTCTTTATTAAAATTCTATAAATCAATATTAGTTTTAATAGAATAACAAAATATCATCATATATATATATTATTAAATCTTTAATTTTTTTATTAATCATAAAAATGTATTATTTATATATGATTTTGATACTTCTATATATAATTATAATTTTTACTTCCTAAAACGAGAAAAATGTAACTTATACATGTGAAAATACCATTTTTAAATTTAAATTGTTTAACCATATACATACTTGTTCAAACAATTTCCCACATTATTTTCTTATAAAAAAGAGTTACTTCCAAATTTGATTTTACTTTTTATTAGAGAGAAGAGTTTCTATTGAATTTGATGGTTTGATATTGTCAAATGCTCAACAACAAACTTATAAAAGAGGATTACAAAAATGTTGAAAGTTGAGATTTTATTGTTAAATATATGAACAAGATTGTCTACCTTAAGCAAATTAGATTAATTTTGAGAAAACCCTGATCAATGACTCTTTATCGTAGTCATGCTCTAAGGTTTTGGGTTTAGTTCCACCTTTATCAATAGCGTTGAAACCTTATATGTAGATACCTTAACTTGTCTTGTTAATAGATGTTCTTCCAAAGAGGTAGGGATTTTCAAATCTATCTAATAGAGTACCCCTAACCCCAACCCTATACGTGTTTGTGACTGAAGCTCTCGACTACTTACTCAACTCTAAGGTAAGTTTGATATTTTTTTTTATTAAAACCCTATATATTATTTTTATTCATAATTAAAGTTTTATTCCCAAAAAAACACATAAAGTTTTGTAAACAAACATCAAGAGAATATACAACCATAATTATATGAATAATACGACAAAGTTGTATATTCATTCATACAAAACCTATAATATATATATATATAAAGCCATCCAACATAACACTTATATGAGACAACACAGTTTATATTATATATGATATTTTTTGAAAGAATAAAGAAATGGAAATAGGTATATATATATAAAGCCATCCAACATAACACTTATATGAGACAACACAGTTTATATTATGTATGATATTTTTTGAAAGAATAAAGAAATGATAATAGGTAGAGCGAGGGGTGTAATGGCATGACCCAAATCATGGATTTGTTTTGCTCAATTAGGTGTCCCATCTCATTAAGGGTTAGTTTCCCCGTTGACTATGTTAACACTCTGTAAATTTGTTTTGGTTGATAAACAAACGACAGAGGTAACTGTTTCAACCTACTTTAGAGATGAGGCACTAGCATGCTCAACTCAGAGAGGGCTCTCTCGTGTCACTTGATATATCTATGGAAATCGGTGGCTAGATTTGGTTTGTTTTGGGGGGTTTTTATAAATTTGTTGGCCAAGAAGAGGAGGGACACTCAGTGTTATGGAGTCAAAATTCTGAAAATGAATGAAAACATTGAATGGCCAATAGAACTCTCCATAGGATAAAGGCTAAATGAGGCAATGAATCTGAGTTGTAAATAATATTTGCAGAGTGTAAGAGGAAAGGGGAAAAACAAGTAACTGCATCAGAGCATTAATAAAATGAATTCTGAATTAGTTAGGAATAAATACAAACAGTTTAAATTGTTTCAGCCGAGAGCATCAAGGGATGAATTCTGGGCCTTTAACTCTCCAATTTAAACAAAATAAAAATGTATATGGAATAAAATATCACAGGAAACACATACAATGACTGAGGACAAAACTCATATCACCACCATTAGAATCTTTTCATAGAGACTTCAAAGCTGCTGCATATGTATTCAATTCAGCCCCAAAATTTACAAAAGTCTTCCTGCACAGATATATATAAATCCATCCAACATAACACTTATATGAGACAACACAGTTTATATTATGTATGATATTTTTTGAAAGAATAAAGAAATGAAAATAGGTAGAGCGAGGGGTGTAATGGCATGACCCAAATCATGGATTTGTTTTGCTCAATTAGGTTTTCCATCTCATTAAGGGTTAGTTTCCCCGTCGACTATGTTAGCACTCTGTAAATTTGTTTTGGTTGATAAACAAACGACAGAGGTAACTGTTTCACCCTACTTTAGAGTTGAGGCACTAGCCTTCTCAAATCAGAGAGGGCTCTCTCGTGTCACTTGATATATCTATGGCAATCGATGGCTAGATTTGGTTTGTTTTGGGGGGGTTTTATAAATTTGTTGGCCAAGAAGAGGAGGGACACTCAGGGCCATGGAGTCAAAATTCTGAAAATGAATGAAAACATTGAATGGCCAATAGAACTCTCCAGAGGATAAAGGCTAAATGAGGCAATGAATCTGAGTCATAAATAATATTTGCAGAGTGTAAGAGGAAAGGGGAAAAACAAGTAACTGCATCGGAGCATTAATAAAATGAATTATGAATTAGTTGGGAAGAAATACACACAGTTTAAATTATTCCAGCCAAGAGCATCAAGGGATGAATTCTGGGCCTTTAATTCTCCAATTTAAACAAAAGAAAAATGTATATGGAATAAAGGATCACAGGAAACACATACAATGACTGAGGACAAAACTCATATCACCACCATTAGAATCTTTTCATAGAGACTTCAAAGCTGTTGCATATGTATTCAATTCAGCCCCAGAATTTACAAAAGTCTTCCTGCACAGATGGCAGGCTCCTCTTTTCTCTATGCTTTTCATATCCTCGAGATAATACATATATAGGGGAATTACTTGTGGAATTCAAAATGTTTAGACTTCCCCATAATTATAAAAATAGAGACAAGTTACAAAAATGAGTGATTTATAACAACAATTATCTTATTTTAAAGGGACCATTAGGAACAGCTCTGTCATATATGGGGCCCCTTTCTTCGACTGCCATCTATCAAAAATTTGTTGGAATGTACTTAATCCCACCTGAGAATTCATTTCAGCTTGGCGATTTCCTCTTTCAGAGTATTCAACTAAGCGAGTTGATTTTCTCCAACACTCTCCATTGCCTCAACTCTGATTTCTGCTCTCTGTTGTTTTCTTTGTTTCTTCTTCGTTGTCTGCTTGTATATTTCATCTGCGTATTCATTTATGACTAGGTCCCTCATAACAGGGTTTAATCTGACCCCCGACTTTGATTCAGTTGCGGGCTCTGTATGAAATTTGGTTGCTAATATCTGTGCAACCCATCTTTCTTTTTCACTTATTGGTAAGCTTGACACATTAGTTGAGAACCCCATTGTACTGGACACTATTCGATTGACGTTATCCATATCTTCCAACCTCGTAGAGGCCACGATTTTGTCTTCCTTAATTTTACAGAACTCAAGAAATCGATCCATCTCGACATTACTCCACTTATGCATGGGACGACGATTTCTGGAAACAGAATAATGCCACCCATACTTGAATATCAGTAGTTATCAAGTTCAAATCATTAATCACTGACAAGATTACTTGCAGGCACGTTGATTTACCATGCTCGACCAATCCATTTCATGTTAAAATAATGTAACTACAAAGAGTATTCTTATTATTATTAATATTTTATTCATAGGATCAATCCCCATTGTGCATTGATCATGTCGGATATTGTAATATGACCAAATCCCCTTTTGTGGATTGGTCAACAGAAAATTATAATAGGCAAAATAAGAAGTCGGCCCTAGCAGTTAAATAAGAGACCCAAAAATATAATAAAGGTGGGTTTACCCACCCAGATTGAGAAGTCGGCCCTACCAGTGAAGAGACACTTCACACGTGCTAGAACTTGTATAAATACAGGAGGCTAGCGCCTCATTTGATCACAACTCACTTGCTCAGTTTGAGAGACAAGTTTTGATCTGTTACCGGCAAAGGAGAAAGAGAGTGGTGCATATCTTAGGAGAGGACTTTTTGTTTTAGCATAAGATCTCTTGGCATTATATTGGCTATTTATATTAAGGAAGTTTTGTTGGGTTTTCTTCCCCTGGAGGGTTTCCCACGATAAATGTTGTGTCTCTTGTGAATGTGTATTTCTCAATGATCTTGTTCTTATGTTGTTGTTATCTATTGAAATGCAAAGAAATTTAATAATGGCATAAACATTAACATGGTATCAAAGCCAACCTGAAGGAAGCATATTTCGCAAGAGAAAAACGTCATTGTTGCAGTACCTACAAATTAGGGTTTTTCAAAAGTGAAGCTTTTTAGCTCCAAAACCACCTAGAAAGTTGTGCCCTCCCCCAAGTATCATTTTGGCACCTTGAGCGCACCTTTTCAGTGGCTGGATCTCCCGGAAAGTGAAACCCTAGTTTCACAAAAGTACCAGAAGTACCATAAAACTAGTACCAGAAGCACCAGTCCATAAATCCGCAGATCAGATTTGAAGGGAAAAAATTTGGATTTTCTTAGATCCAAGCAGACCAGGTAGCTCGCCTCAACCAAGCGCATCTCCTAGTAAGTTCAAATTTTGATTTTGAGCACTTTCATTTTTCGGTCATTTTCCTAGCTCCAAGTTAAGATGTCTACAAGCATTAAGCTTGTTGACAAGTTAGAAGGAGTGGAAAACTTCCGTGCCTGGAAGTATAGCATTGGCCTCATTCTTGAAGAGAATGATCTAGCAATATTCGTCAAGGAAGAATAACCGGAACCCGAAGATGTTGTAGAAAAGGCAAAGCATCAAAAGGACACAATAAGGGCCAAAAGAAT
>ML778857.1:1446198-1459828 GCA_009831015.1 Picea engelmannii | reverse complement strand
GGATTCTTCTATTTATGGATCTGCCTTAGGGTTTTCTTGGTTCAGATTCATTCTTTCAAGCTTAGCAATCATTCTAGGGCAATCCAACACTTCATGGTCCATAGCTTAGCAACAAAGACAGCTAGTTCCTCTTCCAAGGCATTCCTAAGCAAGATGCCATGGTCTTCTGCAGCTATAACAGAGGTTTAATCCTCTCTTTCTTTTAAATGATCCCCAGCTTCTCATGTATTGCACGCTAGGATCATAGGAGTTGATCTGCAACAATTTTTTTCTAGGATCTTGCATCCATTTGTTAGTCCACACATTCTTTCTATGCATATGTATAACATATCTTTCACTATTCTTATCAGATCTACTCATATCAAGCCCTCTTTCATTTATTAGTGCCCTATTTTTCAAGCTTGGACAGAACCTATCAAACATACCTAGATCCATACTTTAGAAACAAAAATTTCCACTTATCTTACTTTTACAAAGCATAGAGCTTGCATATCTTACCTCTTTTAACCATAAATTCTTACTTTTACCTTTCTTAGAGCACAAAGCTTTCAGATCTTGCTTCTTTCCTTCAAATTCGACCTCTTTTCTTCAGATCGGGCTTCTTTCCTTTAGCACGGAGTTTTATAAATCAAGTAGAATACTGCACACTAGAGCGACAGATCTATGCACAGAGATTTCACAACTTCAGGACGAATCTTTGCACAAAGCTTCTTCTTTCTCAGTTCCCAACAATCACAATATCAGTCTCAGAAACAGAACCATTCGTTGGCACAGGGGTAGACCCAGGGTTCAACGCTACAACAGCGCACCAACAAAACCCTAACTACTGGCCCTTTCAGCAACACCTGCGAAGCAGATGAAGTCTCACTCGAGGTAGAGGCAAGGGTGGTTGCAAGACTTGGGTGTCTGCAACCTTAGCTGGGACACAGATCTATGATTATGATACTTAATAGAGCACTTAGCACGGTTAGTTCCTCAATATGCAATCAATATCTACTTCACTGATGAAATAGAGCTTTGAAGTATTCACACTGATCTAATGTATTTAAGCACTTAGCACAAACAGATGGATCAGATCTAGCAGAAGCAAGCACTAAGCACATTCATAGAAGTCATATGTAACATTCATAGCGCAAAGCTTAAGCAAATCTATCTATCTATATCAAAGCACTTAGCAAGAGAAGTTATAAACGCATCAAGATAAGCACAAAGTGGAACAACACAGTGTTTACGTGGTTCACCCCCACCCTGGGGCTACGTCCACCAACTCTTCTTCTTTATTGTCATCAGTCAATCGGTTACAAGCACAGATCCTCAAAACCCTACTTCACCTAGGATAGGAGATTTGCGCACCTTGCTAGATCCCCCTTCCTTGCATTAAAGCATAGAGCACTTCACAGCCTATTACAATACCTTGCACCTAGTTATGCAAGTCTCTCACAGTATGCACAGAACATCTACAAACCATGTTTGCACGTAGAACTTAACTATCTTGCATACACCACATAGATGCACCACCACTTCTATATAGCCTAAGCATATATTTATATATTACAAAATAGGCCTAAACATGGGTAAACCCATGGGCCAACATCCCATTCCCGTTACATGTTCCCAAAAACCCAAAAAGGGGCTGAGATCCTGTGATCTCCACTTCGTCTTGCGCTCCTCCTTCGACAGGCCGTCGAAGTCCCAAAATAGGTCAACCTGACCAAGAATATCCCAAAACTTGGTCAAGGGCCAACAATGTGGGGTAACTTTAAGGGTCTGTAACTATGTTGAGTCTTGGAGGGTGTTGGATCAAGTGCAGGAGATGAAATATCAACCCTGGTTTCATGAGGCTCATCAACTTGGTTGTGATCATCACGTAGCCTAGATGAAATTTCTTTATCAAAATGAGTGATAAACTGAGGGGACGTTCGTGTAATTTTAAGAGGGGGATATATATCTTCTGGATTGTCATGGTCATTATTTGCATACAGTGAACAAAGAAGAATTTGTCTAGCATTTTCGAGAAAGGACCAGAGACAGCTTATAACAAATAGCAAAATGATTTGAAAAAAATCCCATTTTGAGCATTTGTTTTCTTTCATAATGTCTTCTCATACCTCAACCAAGGGGGGCATTGTCTTTCAGTGAATATTCTTAACTACATTTTGTATTCGAAATTTGAGTGGAGTTTCCAATGACGTCTTGGGATTTGGATTCTGCATCCCCAGTGGAGTCGCCAGTGAAAATTGAAATTTTCTAGATTCGTCTACCAGTGGAATCACCTTCAAACTGATTTTTTGATGTGTGGAGTCACCAAAGAAGGAATATAGCCAATATGTGCCTAAGTGTCTACTTCTCTCAAACCTTAGAATTCAACCATGTCGTTCTTCCCAGGGAAATTTTTAAATTTTGTCCCCGGCAACGGCGCCAAAATGTTAGCACTCTGTAAATTTGTTTTGGCTGATAAACAAATGACAGAGGTAACTATTTCAACCTACTTTAGATTTGAGGCACTAGCCTTATCAAATCAGAGAGGGCTCTCTCATGTCACTTGATATATCTATGGAAATATGTGGCTATATTTGGTTTGTTTTGAGGGGGTTTTATAAAGTTGTTGGCCAAGAAGAGGAGGGACACTCAGGGCTATGGAACAAAATTCTGAAAATTAATGAAAACATTGAATGGCCAATAGAAATCTCTAGAGGATAAAGGCTAAATGAGGCAATGAATCTGAGTTGTAAATAATATCTGCAGAGTGTAACAGGAAAGGGGAAAAATAAGTAACTGCATCAGAGCATTAATAAAATGAATTCTGAATTAGTTAGGAAGAAATACACGCAGTTTAAATTGTTTCAGCCGAGAGCATCAAGGGATGAATTCTACGCCTTTAACTCTCCAATTTAAACAGAAGAAAAATGTATATGGAATAAAAGATCACAGGAAACACATACAATGAGTGAATACAAAACTCATATCACCACCATTAGAATCTTTTCATAGAGACTTCAAAGCTGTTGCATATGTATTCAATTCAGCCCTAGAATTTACAAAAGTCTTCCTGCACATAGGGCAGGCTCCTCTTTTCTCCATGCTTTTCATATCCTCGAGATAATACATATATAGGGGAATTACTTGTGGAATTCAAAACGTTTAAAGGGACTGTTAGGAATAGATCTGTCATATATGGGGCCCCTTTTCTCGACCGCCATCTGTCCAAAATTTGTTGGAATGTACTTAATCCCACCTGAGAATTCATTTCATATTGGCAATTTCCTCTTTCAGAGTGTTCAACCAAGCGAGTTGATTTTCTCCGACGCTCTCCATCGCCTCAGCTATGATTTATGCTCTCTGTCATTTGCTCCATTTCTTCTTCGTTGTCTGCTTGTAGATTTCATCTGTGTGTTCATTTATGACCAGGTCCCTCATAACAGGGTTTAATCTGACCCCCAACTCTGATTCAGTTGCGGGCTCTGTATGAAATTTGGTTGCTAATATCTGCACAACCCACCTTTCTTTCTCACTTATTGGTAAGATTGACACATTAGTTGAGAACCCCATTGTACTGGACACTATTCGATTGACGTTATCCATATCTTCCAACCTCACAGAGGCCACGATTTTGTCTCCCTTAATTTTACAGAACTCAAGAAATTGATCCAGCTCGATATTACTCCACTTATGCATGGGATGACGATTTATGGAAACAGAATAACGCCACCCATACTTGAATATCGGTAGTTATCAATTTCAAATCATTAATCACTGAGAAGATTACCTGTAGGCACATTGATTTACCATGCTCGGCCAATCCATTTCAAACGATTAGCCCTTGATTTCATTATCTGGCGGCATTCCCCTGACATTGCACGGTCGTGAAGTACCCGAACGAGTGGCGTGCGGTGATTTGACCAGTCGTCGCATTCCCATACACGAATCATTGATTTGACGTATTAGAACACATGACATCGGGGCTTTTGCGAAAATGGTTTTAGGAAGACTGCCTTTCGCCCCGATGTACCTCTGAGGGAGCCACGCATCCACCACTGACACCATGGTGGTTTTCCCCGGCCTGCCCTCGATCAGTTAAGTCTCGCATTGTTTCGTCGCCCGATATGGGTCTCAACCGTTGATCCGGGCTGTCCCAAGATCAACGGTCCATAGGATTCCCTCCTTCATGCGCCCACTATATTTTTCCATATCGCCACCATATATGACCTGAGCCTTCAAATAACGCCATGTCTCTACACTGATTTAGTCACCTGCTAAATTTAAACTCATATTTGAAGCATGATCATCATGGTGATAACATAGGCTCCAACTGGGGATGTTATCCTCTTGTGAGGTAGCAAAGAAATGTAGACTCGGTGCCTTCTCCATTGGGATGCCTTCAAACGTGTGTGGGCATCATGTTTTTGTCTTGGAGACTGAATCGTCAAATCTTAAAACCGACTTTTTATTGGATGCTGAAAAATTACTACTAGGATCTAACTGTACATACTACTGGAAAACAATGCTTGATCAACAAGCTTATTCACACACTCCTACCTACCCTAACTGTTGAAAAAGGATTCTCAATCAAGTGAACTCATAATCCCAATGTAGCCATGACAACATTGTATCCACCGTTCGTTTCTTTTGTACTGCTTGTTCAAAAACCCTTTTGTTGGCGATTCATTAAGGATTTTATCTATAAGTCCAGTTCTAAAAAAAATTGAAGGGCCTGGATTGTTCAATTCTCCCAACAGGATTGCAAATGGATCTTCTAAGATATGCATAAAACAATCATTACATTTCACTTCTTCCACTACATTTATGTTTTCAGGAGATTCAACTTGTTGACTTCTATCAAAAAACTGGCAAATTTTTTTAGAAGTTTGGTAGTAAAGATTTATTGATTCATAAGGTAACCATGGCTAGAGAAATTCGTCTGATGTAGAAGGACTCGCCTTTGATACATACATTTATTTGTTGCAGTCCTCTATTATTGGTGAATTTTGATTATAAACCTTTTCCATATAATGTGTCTTGGGATCATGAATCATATGGAAGAATGTTTCTTTTTCAGGAATCAAGATAGAAGAGCAATCTTCCTCCATAAGTGTTTGCTTGTTTCTTGGAGTCTCCATAGGTGAAGTTTCAAAATCTCTATCCATGTCTAGGATTTTCAGAAATAGGATCACTACGTCATTTTCAAGGGAAGAAAGGAAACCTTGAAATACTTTGTCTTGCCGGGAATGTTGTTGAACATCTGCATTAGTTTTAGGAGAAGAAAAACGACCTTCAACAACAATTTCTTGATCAGGTTCTTCTTTAATCTGATGGTTAAGCATAGGTTGCCACTCTGAATTTTCCAAGTAGTGATCCTTCAATGCATGTGAGTGTAGTTGGTGTTCTTCAATGATAACAACCTTTTCATGTAAAATAGTACTACCATGAATATAGTCAGAACTCCCTGTTTTCTATGAAGTCTCATGATTTTCTCTTAACCAATCGAAGGAAGAAAAACATAAGGGAAGAAAGTTTTTATCCGTAAGTCAACTACTTTCTTCACTTTCCACTTCATGCGTGGATATTTTCTGATTTGAAATGCTACTTTGTTTCAACAGTTTGAATGAGGAAAAACACAATGGCAGGGTTATGTTACCTAATTCAAAACCTTCTTCATTTTCTCCAATGTCGTCATAGGTACATTTCTCCATCTCTTTCGATTGTTGGACATGCCTACTTTCAGCTTTGTCTTCGACCAATGACTGCACTTCTGGATTTACAAGGTCTTCTATAAAACAAGGAATAGGGTCATCTAACGCCTGAGAAGAGTGCTCCAATATCTTGTCAATATGTTCCGTTGGTTTGGTGTGACTTTGCATCAGTGCAAATTCGCTTACTTCAACAATGATTTGAGAATTCTCTTTCAAAAATTTGAATGCAGCAAAGCACAAGGGTAGAGAATTTTCTTTGGCTGATCCAATACTCTATCCTTTGTAACTGTGATATGTAGGTCGATTTATCTCATTGTACTGCTGAAAAAGAAAGTCTTGATCATCACAATCCTTCTCATATTTTTCATATACAGGCAAATCAATTGTCTGTGCGATGTCATCTAATAAGAACAAACTAGGAACATCAACCTGTTCTTCAACAAAATGATTTGGAAACTCATCATCTTGACCGTCTGTAAACGAATACATAAAATGATCATCCTTTTTCTTATCATGAGATGGATCAGCACCCCCTCTTTCAACAAGTGGAATATAAAAATTTTCAGAATCATTGGCGTTGTAAACTGCAAGAGGACCTATGGTATTTTCAAATCTATTCTCAGGATCCCAATCAACCTCTTTCCTCTCATATTCACTTTCACATTCTTGGGCATTTGGTCCTTCATTTTGAATCTGTTCACATACTTGGATGTTGTGTTGAATGTTTTGAGCGTCATAGAACATTTGATGTAAGGACTTGGATCTTCTTTCCATAAGAAGGAGAGACAAATCTGGATGGAGAGTAGTTTCATAATGGAGCATAACAACAACTTCAGTGGGTCGAATTTCTTTGGGTAAATTTTGATAGATACTGGAAAACCTTTTGTTGAATACAGAAATAGTTTCATTGTCCTGCTTTTCCAAAGCATAGACCTCTCTAAGTTGTAGGTCCAAATACTTCATATTTCCCCAAAACTTTAAAAATACATCTTTCAATTCCTCCCATGAGCTAATTGTCTCTCGCTGCAAATGTTTAAACCAATATTTTGTTTCTCCTTTCAATGATTGAGAGAAGACCCTCATACAAATGTCATCATGTTCAATCTCAAACAAATCTATAAAATGCTCAAACCCTTGGATGTGTTTTTCAACTGAGATGCTATCAGGTTCCCCATCAAACATAGTTAGGTACTCATAGTGTTTTGGAGGAAAATTATGAAGGATGTAGGGTAACTTTAATGGTTTGTATCTATGCCGAGTATTGGAGGGTGTTCGATCAAGTGCAAGAGATGAAATATCAACCCTAGTTTCATGAGGTTCGTCAACTTGGTTGTGATCATCACGTAGCCCAGATGAAATTTCTTTATCAAAATGAGTGATAAATTGAGGGGACGTTCATGTAATTTTAAGAGGGGGATATATATTTTCTGGATTGTCATGGTCATTTTTTGCATGCAGTAAACAAAGAATATTTTGTCTAGCATTTTTGAGAAAGGACCAGAGACAGCTTATAACAAATAGCAAAATGTTTTGAAAAAAATCCCATTTTGGGCATTTGTTTTCTTTCATAATGCTTTCTCATACCTCAACCAAGGGGCATCATATTTCAGTGAATATTCTGAACTGAATTATATATTATGAATTTGAGTGGAGTCGCCAATGACGTCTTGGGATCTGGATTCTGCATCCCCAGTGGAGTCGCCAGTGAAAATTGAAATTTTCTTGATTCTTCTACCAGTGGAATCACCTTCAAACTGATTTTTTGATGTGTGGAGTCGCCAGAGCAGGAATACAGCTAATATGTGCCTAAGTGTCTGCTGCTCTCTAACCTTAGAATTCAACCATGTCATTCTTCCCAGGGAAAATTTTTAAATTCCATCCCCTGCAATGGCGCCAAAATGTTAGCACTCTGTAAATTTGTTTTGGCTGACAAACAAACGATAGAGGTGATTGTTTCAACATACTTTAGAGTTGAGGCACTAGACTGCTCAACTCAGAGAGGGCTATCTCGTGTCACTTGATATATCTATGGCAATCAGTGGCTAGATTTGGTTTGTTTTGGGGGGTTTTATAAAGTTGATGGCCAAGAAGAGGAGGGACACTCAGGGCTATGGAGTCAAAATTCTGAAAATGAATGAAAACATTGAATGGCCAATAGAACTCTCTAGAGGATAAAGGATAAATGAAGCAATGAATCTGAATAATATTTGCAGAGTGTAATAGGAAAGGGGAAAAACAAGTAATTGCATCATAGTATTAATAAAATGAAATCTCAATTAGTTAGGAAGAAATACACACAGTTTAAATTGTTTCAGCCGAGAGCATAAAGGGATGAATTATGGGCCTTTAAATCTCCAATTTAAATAGAATAAAAATGTATATGGAATAAAAGAACACAGGAAACACATACAATGAGTGAAGACAAAACTCATATCACCACCATTAGAATCTTTTCATAGAGAATTCAAAGTTGTTACATATGTATTCAATTCATCCCTAGAATTTGCAAAAGTTTTCCTACACAGAGGGAAGGCTCCTCTTTTCTCCATGTTTTTCATATCCTCTAGATAATATATATAGGGGGATTACTTGTGGAATTCAAAATGTTTAGACTTCCCCATAATTCTAAAAATAGAGACAAGTTACAAAAAGGAGTGATTTATAACAATAGTTATATTATTTTAAAGGGACCGTTAAGAACAGGTCTGTCATATCTGGGGGCCCTTTCTTCGACCACCATCTGTCCAAAAAAATTTGGAATGTACTTAATCCTGCCTGAGAATTCATTTCATCTTGGTGATTTCCTCTTTCAGAGTATTCAACCAAGCCAGTTGATTTTCTCTGACGCTCTTCATCGCCTTAGCTCTGATTTCTTCTCTCTGTCGTTTGATTCATTTCTTCTTCATTGTTTGCTTGTAGATTTCATCTGCATGTTCATTTATGACTAGGTTCCTCATAACAGGGTTTAATATGACCCCAGAATCTGATTCATTTGTGGGCTTTGTATGAAATTTGGTTGCTAATATATGCGCAACCCACCTTTCTTTCTCACTTATTGGTAAGCTTGACACATTAGTCGAGAACCCCGTTGTACTGGACACTATTCGATTGAATTTATCCATATCTTCCGACCTCGTAGAGGCCACGATTTTGTCTCCCTTAATTTTACAGAACTCAAGAAATCGATCCAGCTTGAGATTACTCCACTTATGCATGGGACGACGATTTCTGGAAACATAATAACGCCACCCATACTTGAATATCGGTAGTTATCAAGTTCAAATCATTAATCACTGACAAGATTACTTGCAGGAACGTTTATTTACCATGCTCAACCAATCCATTTCAAATGATTAGCCTTTGAGTTCATTATCTGGTGGCGTTCCCCTAACATTGCACGATCGTGAAGTACCCGAATGAGTGGTGTGCGATGATTTGTCCAGTCGTCACCTTCCCCTACACAAATTGTTGATTTGACATATTAGAACACGTGACATCGGGGCTTTTTCAAAAATGGTTTTAGGTAGACCACCTTTCGCCCTGATGTACCTCTGAGGGCGCCATGCGTCCACGACTGACAACATGGTGGTTGTCCCCGTCCCACCCTCGATCAATTAAGTCATGCATTGTTTCATCACCCGATATGGGTCTCAACCGTTGATCCGGGCTACCCCAATATCAACGGTCCATAGGATTCCCTCCTTCGTGCTCCTGCTATATTTTTCCATATCGATGCCATATATGACTTGATCCTTCAAATAACTCCATGTCTCTACATTGATTTAGTCACCTTCTAAATTTAAACTCAGATTTGAAGCATGATCGTCATGGTGATAAAAAACTCTACTCTCAATCATATGCTTCTTACTCGTATAATTTTCTTAGAGACCTTGTTGTACATCTCACTAGATTCTCTTGATGTGATGATTATTGGTCTTTGATATGCAAATTCAACTTCTCCCCAATTTGTGAGTACATTGCACAATGTAAGGAGAAGTTCTTTAGATTCCACCTCTCAATTTCCACACACTCGACATAACATTCCTCCCATAGTTCCTTGGGATATTCCCATATTAACTGATGTGAGTTGGTTTTTGTCTGTGTTATCAGTTGTTTTTCACACCATAAGATGTTAAGCTTCAAGTCATTTTGTATATTGACACTACAAGGAAAACACTAATTAGAATGGTTTTTAGTGGAGGTTTTCAACATTACAAGATTGTGTGAAATTACCAAAAACATCTCTACAAAAACCTCCCATAATCTGCCCATCTCTCTTTGTGACCATGTTCAATGAGGAGATGCATTGTTTTCATCTTTTCTATTGAATTAACCCTTATGGAGACTTCATTAATTTATTCCTTGTGAATTGTCCCTTGTTACATGGGTTGACAACCACACATAGCCTTCCTTTGAAAGTTTATTGATTCCAAACCAAAGGTACAACTCCCAAGCTATCAACCCTCTTTGGAAAAACGCATTGGGCCCCTTCTAAAGATCAAATCTAATGGTGAACCAAAACCATAAAGAAATTTCAAAATAGCTACCTCGATTCTGTCAGGCCACTTTTGAAGTTCTGGCCTAATACACATCAAGCCACTTTGAAGGAACACAAACACACATCAATATGGGCCATCAAGCCTCTCTTGAACATCAATACATTGGACTTGATCAAGAGATCATCCCAGTTTATCCTTTGAAGGAAACACATATGTTACCAGACATTGGGCCATATTCAAACATTGTCCCATCTGTCCCATTCAAAAATTGGCTATTGATCACTTTCAAATGTTCCTCCATGTGTAAATAATTTAAGCCATCATGCCTTTTTGAATGAATCCATTGGTCATTATTGAAAGAACCACTAGATAGGACATCAATCCTCTTCAAAAGAAGTCATTGGGTGCTTTCTAAAGATTCACCCAATCAACCATCGATCCTCTTTCAAATTTTCCACTTAAAAATAAAAAAACTAGGGCATTAGGCCTCTTTGAAAGATCCATTGGGTCTCTTTCGAAGATGCACCCAACTGATGGAACTAGTCCATTAGAGAACTTTGAACGATCTTACTTAAAATTTTCCTAATACATTATAAAAACCATTTCAAAAGATATTATTTCTAATATACCTAATAGACTGCAAGGACATTTTGAAATATCTTCTTTTCAATATGTCCAATAGACCATCGAGCCCTTTTGAAAGATGGTCATCAACCAGTTTTGAAATATTCATTTGATAGGCCATCAACCCCCTTTCAAAGTTCTTCCCAACTTCAAAAAACAATAAGGCATAGGACAAAGGCTTCATTCAAAGATAACACTTCAAATTACAAGAAAAAGGGGCTTTCAACCCATTCAAATAATAATTTGAATCAAACAAAGGCTAACCAGCCTAAGTCAAAGGAACCCTTCAAAGTAAACAACCAAAGACCATAATGACTATAATTCAAAGTCAATACTTTGAATGTAAACAAGTGATCTTGTACCCAATCGAAGTAATACTTCCATCTCTCAATAGCGTCTAACTTACCACTTTGAAGTCACTACTTCAAATGTACAAAAGGGATTGGACTCAATGTTAGCCCCACATGATTTAAATAACATCCAAACTTAGAAGGTTGGAAGGCTCATTTGAAAGGCCTCACTTTGAATGCATCACAATGTGCCAAAGGGAATAACACAAATTTGAACACAAATACATTAGGTTAGTTTGAATTATAAATGCATGTAACCTATTAATGTAACTATCATGCATACAGGAAAGAAAAATATGTCACACAGGCCTTGAGAAATTTTTACGAGCATGAGCTAAGGTTTGGAGCAACTGCAAGCGAGGGTTTGGCAGTCGCGACCATAGCAAAGGACATCATGAGCACCAAAGGGGGGGGTAAGGGTACCCCCTCATACAAACAGGTAGTGGTGGACAGAGGGAAAGGGCCAAAAGGTGTAGTTTTCAAGCCACCAATGACAGGCACCTCGGGATTAGACCCAGAAAAAGGTCAAGAAAGGAACCAGGGAAAAAGCGAGTGCATGGAAGAAGACACCAGAGAAACTCAGAGTGAGGCACAAGACACAGCGAAGCCCAACGGGATAGAAGGGCACAACCCGTGCAAACCCAAAACATCAATGATACCCAAGGTGATATTGGAGGATCCGCAAACACAACTCTACAGGGACCAGATGAAGATGCATGTGCTAATATATAAGTTCATGGGTTTGTGGCCCACAGAAAGAACGTTGCACAATTGGGTTAAATATCATTGGAAGCCAAACAGATAAGTGGAGATCCACTTGGGCTCTAAAGGCTTCTTCACAGCAGTGTTCATGAACCTAGAGGACAAGGATAGAGTCTTTGAGGGAGGTCCATACTTCCACGCCTCAGCGGGATCGTATATGTAGCCATGGAAGGAAAATTTCTCCCCAGAAAAAGAGACTTTCAAAATGGTGTCGTTCTAGCTGAGATTGTATTCCTTACCCTTAGACTATTGGTTTCCCTCTACTTTTGAAGCAATAGGAAACAAACTGGGGAAATATGTGAAGACCTCAGAAGCCGCCCTAAAAGGGAGGTATACATCTTACGCAAGAATCTGCATAGAGATGGATGTGTCTGGAGCACTCCCAGAAGCCATAAGTCTGGAATTCAGGGATGAGGAATGGATCCAAAACATAGATTACGAATAGATCCCCTTCAGATGCCGAAGATTCCATGAACATGGCCACCTGATCAAAGAATACCCTCTTAAGAAAAAACAGGAAGCGGAAAAACCCAAACCACAGCAAGATAAGGATGGGTTTATAAAACCGAACCCTAGAAGCAAAGCAAACAAAAAGTAGAGTAAAACCCCAACAGGAAATAACCCGGAGACCTGGAATAAAATGAAAGGAAGGGAAAAAACCAATAAAGGGGCAGAAGACGAAAAGTATTCGGCAAAAGCTCAAGAATTCAGAGAACAAGAAACAAACGAGCCCACCGATCACCCAAGTAACAAGAAGGAACAGGGGAGTTGCACAACCTCGATGGATGGAGAAACCAGAGACGACAACACCCCCATGAAAGAAGCAGGGGGAGATGCAGAAATGACCCTGAATGAAGTAGGCACAGAAGATCCTAATCTGCGAGACATTGTGGAAAAGGAAGGGATAGATCTCTCGAACATAGTGGAGTATTGGAAAAGACAGGGAGTAGACAATGTACCAACATAGCAACTTGATCACATTCAGTACATGTTTCTCCTAAGGGAGGAAGCCAAAGATAGAGGACTAAAGCGCACAAACGGGGAGATAGGACACCTAGGATTCAAAGCCAGCGAGGGACAACCACAGCTCTCACCCAAGCAGACGAGGAGGAAAAAAGGCAGGAAATCAAATAACGTAGCCCTACAAGAGCTTGGAGTGCTACTGATAAACTCAGGTAAGATCAAGAAACTCTTCCCCAAATCCCCTCCACATGTTTAAATGAAGGTTATAACTTGGAATATAAGAGGCCTAAACAACCTGAGAAAGAAAAGAATCCGTAGAAATAGACTAAAGCAGGAACAACCAAATCTCTATTTCATTCAAAAGACAAAATGAACTACAGATAGAATGGAGGTAATCAACAAACAAAAATGGCACAAGTACAATATGGCGGCTATCAGAGGCCACCAAATGGCAGGAGGTATTCTCACCTTATGGAACCCACAAGTACTGAGCCTAATAGTAGCCAAAGCGACCAGGCACACCCTTACGGTTCGCATGCAAATCATTGGAAACACAGAGCTGATTCTATTCACTAATGTGTATGGGCCCCAGGTGTCAGAGGAAAAGAGAGGAATGATACGAGACCTAGAATACCTTAAAACTCGATCCAACAAGCTCCAATGGATCCCGGCAGGGGACTTCAACATCACCACATCACTTGCGGAGAAAAAAGGAGGTACAAGACGATTGGATAGGGATGTA
>ML778857.1:1399634-1446068 GCA_009831015.1 Picea engelmannii | reverse complement strand
TCAAACAATGGTGGAGGGAGGAGCAACCATAGCAAGGGACAAGGATGTTCAAACTCTATAAGAAGCTAAAGTACATCAAATATAATCTCAAGGAGTGGAACAAGGACACTTTTGGGAATATAAACCAAGAGAAAAACAACATAGAATAAAAAATGAAAAAACTCCAGGAAACCTGCATCTCGGATGGCTATACAGAGGATCGAAAAAAGGAAGAGATCCAGATGACCTAGGAATGGGAAGCTCGATGCCAACATGAAGAAACACTTTGGCGACAAAATTCCCGTATCAGATGGCTAAGGGAAGGAGAGTGGAACACTAAGTTTTTTCATAGAGAAACCATGGCCAGAAGAGCCAATAACAAAATCCTGAAGATAAAGAAACACGATGGAATAGAGCGAGATTCACATAAGGAGATCAAAACTATTTTGGTAAACCACTTCCACGAGATAGCCGAGGAACCCAACCAAGACAGAATGGATTCCATACAAAAGATAATCCAGCATATCCCCCACCTGGTCACTGAGGAACAAAATAACAACCTAAACAAACCCATTGTTGAGGAGGAAATTAACCAAGCACTCCAGGAAATGCCCAATGGGAAAGCCCCAGGTCCAGATGGCTTCACAGTGGAGTTCTTCAAAACCTATTGGGAAATTGTCAAGCACGACGTTTATAGGGTAGTGGAAGACTCTAGAAGGTCAGCCTCCATTCTAAAAGTGCTAAATGCTACAATGATTACACTAATCCCCAAAGAAAATGAAGCCAAAACCCCTTATCGCTACAGACCTATAGCATTGTGCAATGTGGTTTATAAGATAATCTCCAAAGTTATAGAAAATAGATTGAAACCCCTCCTACCCACACTGGTCTCACAAGAATAGGCAGGCTTTGTGGAAGGAAGACAAATAATGGAAAATATCATCCATGCCCACAAGCTTATCCACACCCTGAATATTCAGACGAGACGGGGAATGATAATACAACTGGACCTAGCAAAAGCTTATGACAAAACTAGTTGGCACTATATGGTCAAGACTCTGGAAGCCTTTTGTTTCACCCAACACTGGATCAGCTGGATAGTCAGCCTAGTGTCCAAAACAAGCTATTCGCTACTAATAAATGGAGCCTCTGCCAAACCTTTTTGGCCCATGAGAGGCATTAGACAAGGATACTCGTTGTCCCCCTTCTTGTTCATTCTGATGATGGAAGGTCTCAGTCATAGCATCAAAAGCGCAACTACAACAGGTGAAATAACATGTATCAAACCTTTCGAAAATTGCCCTACTTCCACACACCAACAGTTCATGGATGACACCTTACTTCATGGCATACCCACGGTCAAGGAAGCAAAAGCCTACAAACGAATCCTAGAAGAGTTTGGGGAAGCCTCAGGTGCAGAGATCAACCATTCCAAATCTATGATCTTCTTCTTCAATACAAACCCTGCAATCCAAAGGAATTTGGCCAACATTTTGGGCTTTGAACGCAAAGCACTCCCAACTAAGTATCTGGGCATTCCCCTGACACACAAATCTTACAAAATGTCAACCTGGGAAGTAATAATCAACAAGTTATAGGAGCGAGTGAAATATTGGACCTACAGATCCCTCAACCTAGCCGGAAGACTTATTCTGACCAAGTCAGTTTTGTAAGAAATTCCAGCCTTTATGATGTTCATTTTCCCAACCCCCCAGTGGATACTACAAAAAATAAGAACCATCCAAAGGGATTTCCTGTGGAGAGGAGCGGAAACAAATAAAAAATGGGCCCTGGTGGCTTGGGAAAAGGTCTGTAAACCAAAAAGCAAAGGAGGCATGGGGCTACAAGACCCACAAGTGACCAATGATGCCTACGAGGCGAAACTCTGGTGGTGTTGGGTCAAAGAAACTACTACACCATGGGTAAACCTATGGAAGGAAAAGTATGCCCCGGACATATGTGACCAGGACAAAATCTGCTTCAGAGGCACCAGGGAAGGTTCAACCATCTGGAACCTAGCCTAGCGCAACAAAGCCTGGATTCAGACACACAGCTTTTTGGAAATAAGGAATGGCAGAACAGCCAGATTCTGGGAGGACGCCTGGCAATAGGAACCTAGAATAGAGAACCGAGACGGGGAGGAACTCCAACAGGAGTTGATCGCGCAAGGTAAAATCAGAGTCCACCATTACTGGAAACAAGAAACATATCGTAACAAATGGAGAATATGGGACACTCTCACTCCACAGAATAGATACCAAACCGCAACAATGGTAAAAGAAGTGGAGGAGGAATTGGGGAGACGAAAAATAACAGTCACGGAAGAAAATGACAAGCTGATATGGGGACAAAAAGATGGCAGGGAATTATATCTAAAAGAAGTCTAACACTATATCGCGAACCAGGATCAAGAAGACCCGACGCAACAATGGGATAAGCTTTGGAACAACCCCCATTGGCCAAAAATAAAAAATTTCCAATGGTTAATACTCCACAACCGAATTCTAACTTGGGAAAACCTAAGGAAAAGGGGATTCATAGGTCCTTCCAGATGCCACCTCTATCAAGCCAAGGAAGAAACAACAAACCATCTCCTTGATGAATGTACCTACACAACAGAAATTTGGGACTGGGCGACAGGTATCTTCTGACAGTCTAATAGGATCTAAGGTAACATCTCCGCAACTATCAACATCTGGAAAGTGAACTACAGCGAAAATGAAGAGGTGAATCTCTATTGGACCCTCATACCAGGAATGATCATATGGTCAATATGGAAGGAAAGGAACTGGCACATCTTCAGGAACCAAAGCTGGTCGGAAGGGAATATCAAGGAAACAATAATATCCATGACAAGAGAAACGGTATAGAGCCGCAACTTCCAAACAGGAAGAGCGCAAATAATAGACCAAGACTCCCAAATCCTAGAAGCTTTCCACCTGAAAGACGGACCCAACCCCAATTAGGTAAGTCGGCCACCACAACTCCAAGTAGGTGAGCGTAACTGGAAACCACCACCAATAAGCTCCCTCAAGCTAAATTTCGACGGGACGTCAAAAGGTAACCTATGACGGACAGGAATGGGAGGAGTAATCATGGACAATAAAGGAAATATCATCCGACTGTATGCTGGGAGTCTGGGAAACTCAACCAACAATGTCGTGGAATTCGGAGCCCTAGAGACCGGCCTCGAGATTCTAAGCCGGGAAGGGATGAAAAATTCCATAGTGCAAGGAGATTCCACGTTGGTTATAAACACAGTAAGGAGACTCCAAACAATACCAGAGTGGGAAAAATTCAGAGGCACTGGCGCTTGGCACATTCCCTACAAAAAATTTAGGAGCACTTACAGACGGGGATCACAGTGGAGTTGCACTAGGTATGGAGGTCAACAAAAGGATTGGCAGACAGAATATCTAACGAGGGGGTCGACAAGGAAGGACCAAAATAGGACACTATCTAGAGTAACATCTCGAATGGTCTATTCCGAACAGACTGCATCCAACTAGCGGCAAAAGACTGTGACGACAATCGAAGTACAGAAAACCACATCGAGGATGGAGGCGCAGGAATAACTAAAGGGCACATAGGATCCAGGTAGACTCCAATAGCCCACCACTCAAACATGAGTTACAATGCAGATCAAACTCACACAACAAGAGGAGGTACAACACCACGGTCTTGTTAATAGGAAGAAGTACAGGGGTTTCCCATGGGAAAACAAAAAAGATAATTAGCAAGCGGTAAAGGATGAAGAACAAAAATGCTTTCCATGGCCAAGTATGGGTACACCTCACCCAAGTACAAATACAGGGAGTGGTAAATATTTTCGTACAATACGTGGGGCAAAGGATTGGTGCAGGGATTACGACAGAGCTACTAAGAGCACACACTCCAAAACAGTGAAAAAGGATCAGAAGGTACACCTTTACGAGCATCCCATGATTGTCAGGACGAGGCTGCAGCCGGGGAGATCCCATAAAAGAAGAAACACCAGGAATAGCTACAAACCAGAGAGAAGCAATTACAGAGTCCATCTTACTTACGAGAAAGGGGTGAATAGGAATAGGAGAAGAACCCCAAGAAACAACCACCACAAACAAGAAGAGATGGTATGAATGAAGAAAACCCATATTAAGAGAGGCCCCCAGGGAAAATAACCTCTGCCAAGTGCCCGGAGGATTACAAGGATGGAGCAAGTGGCCAGAGAAGCCAAGGGTACCTTTCTCACGCAAGTCGATCCAAAGGGAAAAGCGATCATCAACAGGTGGGAGAGAGAAATCAACACCACACGCAAGGGCAAAGCCTGGACAGAACTAATTCAGGAAACATACTGGATAAGGGACCCAGGGGCCACACAGCCCAGAACAACCCTCTACCACAAAATGGTGGAGGAGGCCTGGCGAACAAAAATGTTGATAGGCAAGATAAGTGTTGACCGAAAAGAGACCAGCAGGGAGGAAATCAGGGACCACAAGAAGGTTCTCATAGAAATTATGAGTTGCCTTTGCAACCTGAAGGCCAGTGCAAAAAGACTAGTTCGGGACCAGAGGAGCCAGAAGGAAAAAACGGAATGAATGGAAGGCCAATTCCACCTTTACCTATGTTATGTCCACCACATGGACATCACTCCAGCAAACCGGAGCGGAACACCAGCTTGTATCATAAAGACGTGCACGGTGGAGCAAAGGAAGGACAACGAGGCTAGAAAGGATGGAGACGAAAGGCATCCCATCATCCTGGACTAGCGCAGGATCAACCCCTGTTCAAGTTGTATTCAATGTAGGAGCTACCCCTTTTTTATGGTTATGTCTTTTGTATATGTTATGGTTCATTTTATCAAACTGGTCTTCGGAGGACTGGGTCAGTTTCCCATGGTGGCTTCCTATCCCTCCCCCTGTTATCTTAGACAGCGCAACTTCGGGATCCCTGATTTGGATTCCTTTTTGACAGATCAAGGGACTCCCCGTTTCTTTTTTGTATCATAACTTCTCTCAATAATACAGGAATTCACACTCACTTACAAAAAAAAAAACTATCGTGCATACAAAAAACTCAAATGTAGAAGGTAATTCAAGCCAAATAAACTCTAAAGAATTTTCAAATTCTCTAAGCAAATAGTTAAGTCATACTCCAACTATGGTTGAAAACTTCATACATTCCCATGAATTCCATTCTAAATTCACACATAACCAAAACACAACTTAAATTTAGAATCATAAACATGATATCCTTGTTTCAGAATTACAAGATGAACTAGTAACTTGAAATTTTCCTCACAACCTATCGATTAGGGATTTTCACCTAGCCTAATCATTCTCCCATCACCTTTTTTTTTTCCTTAGGAAAAAAAGTGTAAATTTTATTTCAAGAAGAAAGAAAATTTACATTCTGAATAATACATGTGGCCATGTATTTAGTCTGCTAGTCTTCTCATCCATAGTGGATGGAGAGTTCAACCAAAAGGTAGAATAACTACATAAAGTATGTCGCCTTCCAGTAGACAGGAAGAAAAAGAGATACATATATATAGATCGGTATCACATGGATTGTTCCAACAAAAGATATTGGAGCTCGAACTGTCGAAAATAGTGAATCAAAAACTTTTCCTTATCTGAAAAAAGTGATCGTCATAACGATGGAAAAGAAACCCAATAGGAACGGGACCAAAAACATAAATTGCATGTACGCATCCCAACTGAAAAGAAGAGAATAAGCATGAATCATGAAGTGTATCTGTGTAGTTCGATATAGACTCGAACCATCTATATAGAAAAACCATCAGCAAAAACAAGAGAAAACTTCCATTGAGCATCAATTTTCAAGATCAATGTCCTCGACCAGATTATCCCATCAAGTCTATATATGGCCTATGACAGAATTCAAAATGTGTACCTTCCCTTACTTCCTCTATTTCCCACTGCCCAAAATCCAATTGTAAACCTGCTTTAGAGAGCACATCGGCTATTGTGTTTTGTTCCCTGTAAACATACCGCACAAAGTAATTTTCATAAGAGGCCAAAATAAAAAAATGATTCTTCAAGAATAGGAAGGAGCCTGATATTGTGGAATTTTTGCGTTTTTCTGACCCGATTTATAATCACCATAGAGTCCCTGAAGATCTGAAGGGAGCTTATTCTTTTTTCCCCAGCAAAGGTCAATTAGAGTTTTAGTGCCATCAGTTCTGCATAGTTGTTTGTCTCGGGCCCCAAGCCCATTTTTAGGTTGAAGGAGTGTGTGTCGAATAAGTGGAGGACATCCCCTCCTCCACATAGTTGGACATCATTTTGAGAGGCCCTGTTAAAATAATCCCATGGTCTAGAGAAATCCACCATTTCATCTACTATAGGATGGACCAGATCGTGGTATTTCCCTTATCATTCTCCCATCACCTACCTTCCAAACAATCCAATTTCATATTAGAGTAAAATACTTTATAGTATCCTTCCAAATTATTAAGACATTGTTAAAAATATTTGAAGGATACCATAACCAATCCTCCATGGAGGTTGGTGCTATATATTTATAAATGACAACTTCGACCATTAACCCTCTCTCTTTATTAGTCTCCTCACAAATTTTGTAGACATGGTTGTTGCAAAAACAAAAATGTATTAGAATTTCATCAAATCTAGTGTAGCCCGGGTCTGTGCTCCAAAGAAAGCTCATCGGCCTCAACCATATCTATATCAGGCTAGGGAGGAGGCCCCTCACCATCATATGAGCCAATATATGCAAAATAGTAGACAACAATTAGACAATTTAAGCAAAACGTTATAAACAATAACATGTGCATTAAATACGACAAAAAAATTATATGAAACGAAATAATCCAGACATCACAATAATATTACCTTTCTAGAGTGGTGGCTCGGCTACTAGTAAATAGGATGTTTCAACACTCTTGCTAGTGCATCCTTGCATAAGGATAACGAATAAGGTCGAGGACGTGATTTTCCTCACTATCTAACATAGTAATGGCAACAACACCCACCACCCTAGACAAGAACTTTGATTGGCCTCACTTGGGCAACATCTAGGCCAACATGTGCATATGCACATAAATCATTTTCCTAGGAGGTTGGCAGTTAAATGACAACGGAATCATTAGAAACCCCTCAAAAAATAATCAAAACATATTTGAAGCAAAGGAATAGAAGATTTTTCTCCCCTCCCACATGTTATGACATCTATCTAGAGTCATACAAAACTATCATAAAACAACAATAGACCACCTAATCAATCTAGGTCGCTAAAAAAGTTTATTTTCATAATACATAAGAAGGTAGTTAATGCATTGCCCATAAGTGGTATTGTGTGCTAGTGTTATGATCATAAGACACAAGCACCTAACATTCTCAGTTCCAAAAGCATGTAAGTGTAGTTTGTAAAGAACCAATCTGGTTCTTATGACGGACATCCGTCATAAATGGAAAAAATAATTGTAATCCATACTGGACAAAAAAATATATTGAATAAGAATGTATATAGTGAGATAAAATAGATAATATATGATGAATAGATGTACAATGAGAGTGCCAAATATATAGAGAACCTAAAGGCACATGTGGTGACCATCCATGAAAGGATGCGCCCCTTAGGCAATTAATAACTATTTATTATTCTTATTATTATTTATGATTATTATCACTTAATATATATATATATATATATATATATATATATATATATATATATATATATATATATATATATATTGTATGTTACATTGCTTTCCCCTTAAAAATGCTTTGTCCTCAAAGCATGATTAGAGAATCACCTATCTCTTGTTCTAACTCGAACTAACTTCTCATGATCTTTTGTTTTTGTAGTTGCGACACTTGATGAAACAAAACGATATAATCTTTGAATTCTTGAAGTAATATGTTGCATCTTTTTGGAAGTGATCCATCTCAAATCTACTTTCATTGGAAATGTCTGATGATTAATTGTTCGGATAGGATTTCTTATCTTAGGCTTCCATAGAAGTTGTTGATTTTGTCTTCGCTCTTTTTCAATGTTGTAGTTTAGTTGTTGGTAAGAAAAACATTGTTTATATTCATCTTGACCTTGTTGTTGTTAGTAACGACTCTTGTGATTGGGATGACAATAAGGCACGCCAATCTCTTCTGAATATTGTTTATTGGATCTTTCTTCAACTTTTGATGTTTCTGGTAATTCAATTGGATCAATGTTTGTTTGTTTCTCTAAGGTTTGGATTTTTTGAACTAGAAGATTCTCTATTTCAATTGATTTAGTCGTTGTTTCTTTGTGATCTAGCTCTTCTTGTAAAGACTTCTTATCATGCTTTATCTTTCTAATTCGGGTAAGTAAGTCTTGATTATGTCGCCTTAAACGTAAAAGTTCTTCCTTATTTCTTGACTTGTCATCTTCATTTTTTTATTCCAAATTTTATGTTATTTCGTTCTTTAAACTTTCAATTTGTGCAAGCAATTGTTGATTAAGTATTCTTAGGCGAGAGTTTTCTTCATCTTTTTCGGATAATTTCTTCTCATTCTTTAACTTATTGATTTGTTCAACCAAGCTTTGATTATGGTTCTTTAAACAACAATTCTCTTCATCTTTCTCTGTTAATTTATTAATGAGATCACAATTAGATTGTTCTAACTTCTAATCCCTTTTCTTATCTTTTGTCTCATTTATTTGTACCAATAAATTTTGGTTATGTTTTTTTAAGTAAGAAATGTCTTTGTCTTTTTCTAGTATTTTTCCCTCAAGATTTTGTTTTTGTCTCTCTTCTTGGTTTTTTAGCATTTGATCCAACCCAACTTGAAATTGTAAATTTTTGTTGTGTTGTTGATAATGAATTAGTTGGTTCTCTAATTATTCTATTTTCACTTCCCAATGCGTGTCACCTTGATTTTCTACTAAAGTAAATAGCTTTTTACAATATGGACAAGGGAGAGTGTCATTCATAAGGCCCCTTTCATACTCTTCCTCTTTTGCACAATATGGACATTTTGCGGAAAATGTTTTCTTTGTAGATGTCATAGTTCACTTTGTATTTATTTTTTATAAATGATAAATGTATGAATTCCAAAAACCGACTTTTTAAAACAATCCACTTTTTTGCTTTTTCTTTCACTTATTTCTTTTAATTATTACTCCTAATATTCTTTTCACTTTATTTTCTTTAAAAATTATGACTTAATCCTTTTTAAACTTTATAACAAGTACCTTATAAATCTCTTTTATACTCTTGACTATTTATTAGTTGTGGTTAGGGCTCAATAAACGCGACCCTAAGTTTTGTGAAATACTTATTTAAAGGTAAATACAAACACATATATATTATATATGGTATGGAATACCATGGGCCAATGGTTTTCCAAAACCATGGGAGGGTAAATCTCCAAAGGTAAAATAAAATATTCATTTTTCCTCTTCTTTGAAACTTTTTCTTTTAAAATACTTTTTTCTCACTTTTAAATGACAATTAACTTAACTAATGCCAAATCTGGAATATTTCCTTCAAACTTCTTGGTGTGAACTTATCCTTCTTCACGTGCACCTTAAGAAAACCCTTTTTTTTCTTTTTTTTCTTTTATGGTTTTTTCTTTTTTCTTTTTTCTTCAAGCAACAACATGACATGGTATTTCTTCTAATTTTTTTGGTAGCAGAGTAATTCTTAACTTCGAATGGCCAAAGGCCAGGTTTTGGTCAAAGACCAAAGTTCCAAAAACTTGAAAATTTGAGTGGCCAAAGGCCTATAGTGGTGTTGCCAAGGGCAACAAAATTTTGACCATAGGTCTGGCAGCCAAAGGCTAGGATCAGACTTGTTATGATAGCAATGTAAAGAAACAATACAGTTCTTACGATGGACATCCATCATAAATGGAATAAATAACTGTAATCCATACTGGACAAAAAAATATATTGAATAAGAATGTATATAATGAGATTAAATAGATAATATATGATGAATAGATGTACAATGAGAGTGTCAACTATATAGAGAACCTAAACGCACATGTGGTGACCATCCATGAAAGGATGCGCCCCTTAGACAATTAATAACTATTATTTATTTATTTATTTATTATTATTATTATTATTATTATTATTATTATTATTATTAATGATTATTATCACTTAATATTATATATTGTGTACGTTACATAGTTGGTCCCCAATAAACTAAAAGTCACTAGGATCGACAATTTCTAGACTAACATACCTCTCCACATATCTCAATTGGCTATATCTTGCAACAATAGTGACACATTGGGGAAATGGAGAAGTTCCTTCCCCATCCTAAATAGCTTAGTGATGAAATACATGTGCATCATTGTGGATTGATACCACAAATCAATAACAACCTTGAAGGCTTGTTTGCTAATCCTAGCAATCAATAAATTTCCACAATAACTTTGTATTCCCCTTGAAAGATTTATCCTCCCCATAAAACTTAAGGAGGTCAAGATCCATCAAAAAGAGGTGAGTATGAGTAGTAATGAAATGAGAAAATAAATTCGTGTCCTTCTCTCAAGCCTTCCAAACATGCATAAAATTATACATCAACCTATTACTATCGTGGTCATGCATTTATTCAAATATAAATGTCATTAGAAAAATATAAATACAAAATAAAAATATGTACTAAATTACCATTTGCAATGTTTATTGAATATTATATTTAATGCTTAAAAATGTGTAAAACAATTCATGCACCTATTTTAATTTCACATGTCATAACCAGTGTGCCCATTTGAATATAAATCATTGTAAATGTTTGGCACATCCATTATGCCAAATAGAAATCATAGCATCGCAAGTAGTGACCTTAGTTATCCCCACATGCACCGCCATTGCAAGAAATTGTTATATTAATTTTATTAGTGTGTAATATAACTAGTAGCACTAGAAGATGGTGCTACTATTCCACATCAGTGCACTGTGTGTTGTAGGTGCCATCAAATTTGGCATGGTAGTGCACCAATGTTTTATAATAGCACATGTGTCGATGTGCTAAATCATCAAAACACACACCACATATAATGGCAATGTTATGTTCATATGTGATTTGCATGAATGAATGTTGTGCCACACATGTGGTGCTTCAAAATAGTTCATATTATACTAGATATTGCAACACATTGGTTGGCCAATAATATTAAAAGTTTTGGTGTAAGTAGAATGTCATGGAGCATCACATGCAATGTGGCTTGTATATGCATTGTCGAACCAATAATATTAAAAAGTTTGGTATAAGTAGAATGTCATGGAGCATCACATGCAATGTGGCTTGTATATGCATTGTCGTGTGGTGAATGAAAATGAAAATATAGAGGGTTATATTGACAACATTTTTTCAAAAAAATTGGAAAATAGTGTGCATTTACAAGTTAAATTATGAAAATTGTAAATTGTAAATTAGGATATAGAAAAAAAATCGTCATGCAAGCATGGTTGTCACATATATTAAAAAAAACTAGTTTGAGGGGTTTTGACAAATTCAAAAACAAATTAGAATTCATTGTAGATGAAGATTATAGAGAAAATTTAGCAATTTGAAAGCATAAGATAAGGGGCACTCATAGGGGGACAAAGAGCACTAGTTCTTGAAGGCATTGAAAGTTAATTGGTGGATCGTAAAAATGAATAATAAGATTATATATAGAGAGGGGGGACTGTTAAGAGTCCATTTTCCTTGGACATAAGAAAACACGTTAATGGCCAAAGACCCAGAGACATTTTGTAGGAGAGAGAGTCTACCCCTTTATGAACCACCGGTGTGTTATTTCAATGGGTGTGGTTTTCCTTGAATAATAGTGATGAGTGAACCTGTATTCGCAGATAGTAACCAATGATGGTTATCCTCATTGTCAATGGACAACCGAGTTATTATAGGTTTTGCCACCTTCAAATACCCCCAAAAAAGAAATTACCTTTTTACATGTAAATATTTAAAATGAAGATGTTGATACTTTGCTAGTATTGTGTGTATACTCTCCTCTTCTTTGGTTTTCCAAATAAAAAGTGTTGTATATCCCCCTCTTCTTTGATTTTCCAAATGAAAGGCTATGTTAAACTTCAACAACGAGTAAATGAAAATACAGTTTACAATATTATTAAGCATTATACCTTAACAAAAAAGTTTGAACAAATTATTCATTTCACAAACATTTATAAATATAAATTTTAAATAAATTTACATTATTTTATTTTTTTAATATTTAATAGTTTAAAAAAACAATTATGTTTAAAAATCCTTCTCGTTTTCCTCAATAAATCATAATTCTATTTAATAAAGTAAAGATATGTTAAAAATCATAATCATCCTCGTGAACCTTCCAGAATCAATTCATTACACATGAAAACATTTATCTTAATCATATCGTATTTAACAATACTATAAATGATCTCCTCTCCTTTACTATATTCTAACATTTTCATAATGTTCCCCTATACCTCCCTCCACTCTGGCAAGTGATATGATAGAAAGGTCAGCTCATTTACTGTCCACTGTCAACATTCCCAACATCTCATAATAACTATCATTCTAATGTGATCATGATCTCCATGTATATTTGTTTGGTTATTCATATTTTCCAAAAGAGGACAAAGCTTATGCACTCTTCTCAAAACAATCAACACCATTAATACTTCTACTTGTGGGACCATGAAAGTAATGAAATCTCAATGAGACAGTTCCATCACAAGCATATGAAAAGCAAGTGTCTCATTATTGTTGTTTTGTTGTGTAATAAATTGGATACTAATTGTTGTTTTGTTGTGTAATAAATTGGATAATAATTACACCCAACATGACAAAGTATATAAGTTTACTATAACATAAATCTTGGTTACTTATGATGACATTAATTTTGGGTGGTGTTTTATAAAATAATAAATGTATTATCTGAAAAGTAATAAACAAAATTGTTACATAGTATTAAATGTTGTATGTTATAGTATTAAATTGTTACATAGTATTAAGCAAGTGTCTCATTATTGTTGTTTTGTTGTGTAATAAATTGGATACTAATTGTTGTTTTGTTGTGTAATAAATTGGATAATAATTACACCCAACATGACAAAGTATATAAGTTTACGTGTTTTATAAAATAATAAATGTATTATCTGAAAAGTAATAAACAAAATTGTTACATAGTATTAAATGTTGTATGTTATAGTATTAAATTGTTACATAGTATTAAGCAAGTGTCTCATTATTGTTGTTTTGTTGTGTAATAAATTGGATAATAATTACACCCAACATGACAAAGTATATAAGTTTACTATAACATAAATCTTGGGTTACTTATGATGACATTAATTTTGGGTGGTGTTTTATAAAATAATAAATGTATTATGTGAAAAGTAATAAACAAAATTGTTACATAGTATTAAATGTTATGTATGTTATAGTGTATATTGTTGGATTTAAAGTAATTTTAATATACAGAGTATTTAATACTTTAGATGTTTATTGTTTATCTATTATATAAATTATTATATTTGTTGTGAGGTTGATATATAGTGATGAGTTTGTATTGATCTTATATTAGTTTGATTATTGATCAAAACAAATTCACAATACTTCAAAGTTTAACATTAGTAAATTGATTTTTTATTTTTATATCATTTTAAAATAGATTTATTTATATTATATGATTGGTCGATGAATTGAAAGTCTTATTGCAAAGGCGTTGGCACTATAATCATGGTTTGAGCACATACGACAGATTTTGGAGTTGAAAATCTTGACATCTCTGAAATATGGTACAAAGTCTGTCTTATCTATATCTTCTTTTTGCAATGTGTCTCAGATTAGCAGTCATGTGAGTAAAGAGTGTACCTTATGCTATTGTCTATGAATTAAATTTCATTTAATGTAAGTTATGTGAATAAAGAGTGTATCGTATTCTATTTGAAATAAATTTAAGGTTGTTGAACTTGTTTTTTTTTTGTAAGTAAGTATTTTATAAAAATCCTTTCAGTACCAAAAATTACAACATCGCCATGTCTATCTGAGGGTTGTAGTTACTAAATTTCCCTAGGGGGAAACCAATTTAGCCAGCCTCCCAAGTAAAAAACCAGTGGTTTAGATAACCAGTCAGATAACATAATTGAGCACCTGGAGCGGAATCGCCCCATGGGGAAACCGATTCGTCCAGACTTCTAGACTCTCTAGGACTGACACAAGACAATCAAAACAGATTTTAACCAAAAAGACAGATGGCAAAACATAAACAAAACAACCAGCAGGCCATGCAATCTGACACATGTGCAACTCATATAAACAAGACAACCAATATAAACAAAACAACCAGCAGGCCATGCAATCTGACACAAGACAATCAAAACAGATTTTAACCAAAAAGACAAATGGAAAAATATAAACAAAACAACCAGTAGGCCATGCAATCTAACACATGTGCAGCTCATGTCGTGGACGTGTTGCATGCCACCGTATCTGAGGTGGGTGTCTGGAGAGCTAGAGCCGAGCTTGGTGCTGCGTCATCCACTAGAGACTGTTGCATAGCCGACACCAATATCCCCTCTAAGTCCACTGGTGCGTTTAGTGTCGGTTCTGTGGGGTGGCGAGAACCATGCAGAGACAAGAGCAGCTGCAAAATTTGTGACCCCTTCTTGTCCAAGACTTCCAGGCGAAAGCGCATGTCGTCCACATCCTTGCACACCTCAAACACCAGGTCTTGCAAAATTGCAAGGTCGTCTTGGTATTTTGCACAGGTAGTGTAGTCTGAGCAGGAGTGGGGTTGTTCCGGAGGCTTCTCATGGCGAGTGAAGGTACCTTCGCGTGAAGACTGGACCGCTAGCGAGTGCACTGGCGATGGCGTATGAGCTGATTTCTCGGGTGAATTGGGAGGGACGACTAGGGCGGGTTGCGAGAAGGAGGCCAAATCTGGTAAAGGCCTTGGGGCAAAGCCCAGTGAATTCTGCATGAGGTCGAACTACTCAACTCTACAAGCCCAAGGCAAGGAGAGAGGCGGGAGACCACTGAGGCTCTGAGCAGACTGCCCTGAAGAGGAGGGTGAGGATGGTGACGAGCTATGCGAGGGTGCAAGGGCAGGCTGGTGTCGAATTTCCATGTGGGACCAGCTTTGGTGCCAATCCGAGTTGCACTTGGACTTTCCTCATAGTCTAGGCATGGTCTGAGCAGGGCGAAGGTAAGTAGGCACAAGGAAATGGAGAAATTGACAAGGCGTAGACTGTGGGATGGCTCTAGAAAGAATGGATAAGGTTGAAGAAAATGTTGGTGAGCTCCATGGTATGAATATCGTTGGGGAGGGAGGACGCACATGCGTAGAGGTGACTAGAGTAATGGTGGATCCATCGATCGAACGAGAGGCCAAAGAAGAGCTCACTTGGGGAGTTAATGGCACTCTGGTTTCAATGAAGTGGTTTTAATTCCATGGTGTGGAAGGGGGGGATGGGCATGCTCCCGTCACGTGGTCGGTGTCGCAATGGCAGGTGCTATTCCCATCCTCGTGGCACATGTTTTGCACTAACACCCCATCCAAGGGACTATCTATAGAAAGAACCTTGTCCATGCATCTCTGGAGGGTTGGATGCATCTGTTGGGTCGAGGTCAAGAAAAGAAGGTCTTCTCCTTCCATGGAAACTCCAATGTTGGCTAGATCGTTTGCAATCTCATGATTGGATTTTTATCTCACATGTGAGGGGATGAGAGCTTGGTGGGGCCGAATGAGAGTCACAATGGTCCTGAGTCCGTATGAGAGTCACCAGCAGGGTGAGATTTTGTCCAAGTCTGCTCCATTCATAATTTTCCTGAAGAGGTTCAGAACGACTTGGGAGCCCCTTCCACAATTAGTTTATGATAGCCCCGAGCTAGAGCGATTTGAAGACCTTTTGTAAGACCCAAAAGCTTTGCCACGTTGTTTGTGGTATGCCCCATGTTGCCCGTTGAGATGAGAAAAATGTTCCCTTGCCTGTTGCGGAAGACCACACCAAAGCCTACTACCCCCAGATTTCCTTTAGAAGCCCTGTTGAAATTCATCTTGATAAAAACTTCAAGCGAAGGGGACCAATGCAAGGGGATATCCTTGAGCTTGGATCGCTAAGATGAATTGGAGGATATCAATTTTAAAACGATATTCTAGGTGTCCATGATGCCATGTTCTCATATTGGACAAATAAAGTCCGCTTCTGTCCAATGTTGCAAACTAATTGTTTCTCTGATGTTGATGCAGATTTGGGTTCAGATAAGTTGTCAATCCCTCTGAGTATTTCAGAAGATTCTCTTGTTTCTCTCTTTCCATAGTTGCCATAGGATGAAACCGGGGAGTAGCTGCCAAATGCGGTTTCGAATGGGCGATTGGAAGGCCACGTCCCGCCACTCTTCAATAGGTTTTCTAGGGCCCTCTCGCTTACGGTCTAAAATGTGCATGATTGTCACGCTTTGCTCCCAGAATTGGGAGTTGTAGGTACATAGATTGAGCAGGTGATTTTGCGTTTCCGCTTCCTTAAAGCAGAGCGAACATATGCAAGGCCCTGTAAATCCCTGTTTCATGAGATTGTCCCAAGTGAGAATGCTTCCATGAGCTACCAACCACAGGAAGGTGTTGACTTTGGGCCAATGCTTAATTGACCAGATTTTATTCCAAACATTCACAAGGCGAATGTGATTGAGGTCTGCCTTGATGGTGTAAGCTTCTTGGATATTGAAAGTACCTCGTGAAGAATGTCCCCATCGTAGGATGTCCTCTCCCTGTAATAATTGATTTTTCTTGGCACTGATCAAATTGCACTAGGGCTGTAGATCCACGTGCTCTGCAATATGGAGGCCCTCTCTAGTGGATTTCTAGCTTCTCCAAGTGGCATTAGGGGAGTTCTCTTGCTAGTAGTCTGCGACTGTTGTCATTCCCACTTGGGTAGCTGGGATAAGGAAGGTGTCATCCTGGGAATATTACGCCAGAACAAGCAGCTTCTTTCACGATTCATTCCAGAAGGAAGTTGTTCGTACGTTTCGAATTTCCTAGAAGGCGTGATTGACCACTAAAAATCGATTCTTCTTGGTTGTCGTCCAAATCAAGGACCTTGGAGTGTCCTCATTCCATATAATTAGGTTCCTTTCAACGATGTTGGGTGTATACTTTCTTCTCCACAACTTGGCCCAGAGATATTGAGGTCTCTTAAGCCATCTCCACCAATTTTTTGTGCTCAAAACTTTGTTCATAGTTGTCGAATCTCTTAGCCCTAAGCCACATTGTGCCTTGGGTTTACAGATCTTTTCCCAACTGATCAATGCCAAAAAAAATTCGATCTTAGCTCCCTGCCACATAAAATTTATTTGCAGAGTTCCGATAGCATTGAGAACGTATCTAGGAGAATCCAGGGCCGAGAAGGTGTAGATAGGAAGGGATTGTAGGTGAAACTATAGGAGGATAAGGAGACTAGGGAGAATGAGTGCACGAAAGGTCCAAGAGGATAAACTTTTCGTGAATGAAGTGAGAAGGCTTTCCCAGGATTTGTTTCTCAGAGCCTTGTTGAGGAGGGGAATACCCAGATATTTAGACGGAAGGGAGCTTCACGTGAAACCCAAGATTGTTGTAATGTGGAGTTGGACTGGCATCGAGGTATTGAATAAGAAGATCTAGGATTTGTCCTTGTTAATATCCATTCCAGAGGCAACACAAAAGGTTTGAATAATAGAGAGGATTTTTTGGGCCTCTTGGACCGTGGGGGATCCCATCATTAAGGTATCATCAACAAATTGACTATGAGAGACCAGAGGATCGATACCATGCAAGGGTAATCCAACCAAAGTAAGGTCTGCTATTGAGGCTTAAATGGAGCGACTTATACCTTCCGCCATGATTATAAAGAGGAAAGGAGACAAGGGGTCACCTTGTCTAATCCCACGTGTGGGTGAAAAAGGGCGTGAGGGGACTCTGTTGATGAGGATAGAAAAGAAGGCATAGGAGATGAGATTTAGAATCCAGTCAACCTAGGAAGAGTCAAAACCAAAGGCCAAGAGAACATAACTCATATAATCCCAGCTTACCTTATCAAAATCTTTGGAAAGATCTAGTTTTAACAACATACCTGGAGTTCGGGTCTTCTGAAGAGAATGGATAACTTCATGTGCCAGAATAACGTTGTCCAAGATTTGTCTTCCTTCCACGTAACCTGAATGTTCGATCGAAATAATGAAGGGAAGGATAGGTTTGAGGCGTCGAGCTATCACCTTTGTTAGCAGCTTGTAGATTGCATTGTAGAGAGCTATTGGTCGGAACTGTTATGGGTGATTGATTTGCTCTTCTTTGGGAATAAGGGCGAGGAAGGTGGCATTGAGGACCGAAAGGACTTGACCCAAAGCCTTGGAGTCTTCAATGATCTCCCACACCTCCTCCCTTACCATCAACCAACATAGGTGGAAAAAATCTGAAGTGAAGTCATCTGACCTAGGAGCTTTTCCTACTGGAGTGTCATGAAGTGCCAGGTCCACTTCCTCAATCATTATAGGCCTTATCATTGCTTCATTCTGCTCTGTCGTAATTGTGGAAGGTATATGTTGAGTGATTTGGGCTATGGCTTGAGATCTGTCCCCAGAGGCTTAGACAAGAGATCTTGGTAGTAGGAGACCAGCTCTAATTCTAGGTCCTCATGAGAGTGGATGGTGTGCCCTTCTTCTATGACCAAATGCTAGATACGGTTGACATGTCTTCATTGAAGGGTATACCTGTGGAAGAATTTGGTATTTCTATCGCCCTCCTTTAGCCATTGTATTTGGGACTTTTGTCTCCATAGGATCTCCTCTTGGACTCTCCTTTCCTCCAACTTTTGACTTATTGTGGCTTCCTGCGTCCTGAGCTCCTCGGAGATGCCCTGATCTCTGATTTGGATCTGTAGAATCCTCATTTTTTTATTTTGTTGTTGTTGGGCCTCGAAGATATTTCCGAAGGTTTTTTTGTTCCATGCTTTGAGTCGATTCTTGAAGTTTTTGAGTTTCTGCTGGAATCTATACATCTTGGAGCCATGCTGGATGGACGACTCCCTCCACCAAGTGTGGGAATTTCATTGAAAATAAGGGTGGTTGAGCCAAAACCGCTTGAATCTGAAGGGTTTGCGTCTTGGAGAGGCTGGAATGTCTAGCCACAGTTGGATGGGCCAGTGATTCAATACGGGGGCATCAAGGATGTGAGCTTCCATTTCTTTGCCCTCCATTAAGAGGGAGTCTGAGATGAGGAAGCGATCCAGAAAACAAGCTACATGTTGGGATCCCGATCTTCGGTTTGTCCAGGTATAGAGTCCATTTAGTGTTTCCATGTCAATGAGGCCTAACTTGTCGATTAGGGCTTGAAAATTCACTGACTTCACCTCCATTCTATGAGTTCCACCTCTTTTCTCATCCAGATTGCATATCATATTGAAATCACCTCCAATAATCCAGCGACTCCCTGAGGTAAAGGTGGCAAGTCCTTCCATGTTTCTAATGAAGGCATTTTTGTCTCTTGGTGTGGTCGGTCCATAAACATTTGTGAGGTATCCAGGATTGTTGGAGCCAATAATTCGATAGGCCGTTGAGATGGACCACCTAGTAGTGAAGAATTTTTCCATGATCACTGAACTCAAGTTCCATAGAATTTCCATACCTCCAGCGGATCCCATTGTATCAGTGTAGATATATTTGCCTTGCTTCTAGTAGCAAGAGAGAACTCGATCCATTTCCTTTGTTGCACATTTTGTTTTTTGAAGCAACATGATGTCTAGTTGTTATGCTATGATAATATCTCGTAGTAGCCTTTGCTTACTACGACCATTGAGTCCCCTTATATTCCAAGAGATGAGCTTCATGATAAGGATGGGGAGGGGAGAGGGGGAAAGTTGTCCTAAATGAGATGAATCTGACTTGAGTTAACCATGAAGTGTCCAATCTCTTGTATGATCTTTTGAGTGGATTTCCTTCCCCTTTTCTTTTCGTCTTTTTGAGTTTTTCATTTCTCCTTCAGTATATTCCCCTGTATACCCAAACCAAAACTGGATCTAGTGGTGGAGCATGTCGAAGAGTTGAGGAAGACTTTGTGGACTTTTTGTACCTGGTCTGGAAGGATGGTGTATAATTTATGGTGTCGGTATGCTTGTTCCAGATGTTCCAAGTCTACTCCAGCTAAATCCTTCTCATCTAGGTCCATTTCTGCATCTCCATCTTTTGTTTATGAGGGTTCTACCTCTGTGGCATTGGAGGTTGGTATGGAAGAGGTTTTCTCAATGCCGAGGGTGTCCACCGCTTTCCCTTTCTCTTGGCTTTGTTGCGCTTCTGTTGTGGAAGGGACCTATGGAGCATCCATGTTCTCTGGAATATTTTGTAGGGCATTGAACGGGTTGTTGGAAGGTGGTTCCTTATTGTCCGTAGCAACTATTCGCCTACCCCCTTATCTGCATCTTCCTGCTACTGGAATGAAGCCATCTTTTGTTTTGCTTGTTTTTGAGTTTTCATCCTTGCTTGTCATGTTGAGGGGGAAATCTCTGAAGAGGTGCCCGTGTTCATGGAATTTCTTGCAACGGAATGGTATGTGCTCATAGTCAATCATTTGCAACCAATCCTCATCATTGTATTCTAAGGAAATGGATCCTGGTAGTGGCTTAGAATGTTCAGGTAGATGCAAATGCGTGGATATGAGGTGTATCTTCGTTTCTTTGTTGCCTCTGAAGATTTGATGTATACTCCAATGGTGTTTCCAAACTCCTACAACGGGGAATAAAGTTGTATCCAAACTAGGGCATGTGCAAAGTCCTCTGTTTCAGGTCTGAACTTCTCCGTCCAAAACCTCAAGAAGAGACCAGCGAAGTTGAAGAAATAAGGGCCTCCATCAAAGATGTGTTTTCTGTGCTCCAGATTGTGCAGTATTATTGTGAAGAATCCTTTGGATCCCAACTGGAGATCATAATGACCTTTGGGCTTCCACCATTGGTGAATCCATTTTACTAGCTCACGTTCAGAGGGCCATAACCCTAGAAATTTCGCGATGAGGGTGTAGTCTCGCATGTATTGCTTCTGTTATTCTATTATGGGTGTGCTTATGACATATTTTGGTGCTTGCGACGCTTAAGGAATACACTTCTCAGGTACCTAAGGTCGCGTTGCTCTTGTCAAAGTGTTCCCTGAGTCGATTTCCATTTCCTTATCCTTGGATGTGCCCTCAAAAAGAAGCTGAGAACGAAGATCAGGTGGTGGTTCAAAGGTTGGTTGTCAAGAAACCCCGCCTGTGTTTCCATGCGCCACCACATGACTATAGGAGGTTCCTCGTGGCCCTCCCTCGCTTGGGATCATTGTTTTCCCCACCATTGTGAATGCAACCCTAACCCTAACGCTCTGAATCGTCGGATAAAAATTTTCACAACCTACACAAATATTAGGTTGATGAACTTGTTACAGGTGCTCAATTATGGATATATTAGAATATTAAAAATTACGCTTTATTGTGTCCTAGATTGGCAGTCATGTGAATAAAGAGTGTACCTTATGTTATTGTCTACAAATTAAATTTCATTTAATGTAAGTTACGTGAATAAAGAGTGTAGCTTATGCTATTTGGAATAAATTTAAAGTTGATGAACTTGTTACATGTGTTAAATTAGGGATATATTAGAATATTAAAAATTATGCTTTATTGTAACATTTTTACCGATCCCATATATCATTTCTCTTGTGAATTACACTGTGCTTTACACTAAAATCAACCACCCAAATGTTTTGAGAGAAAACCTATAACAACTTCAAATCTTAAAATGTGTAGAACATTAATTGCCCTTGTTTTAAGTTGTACACAATACCTAAATATCTTATGAAAACCAACCAGGTCGACTAGAGTATTAGACTCAATGTGAGGGATTCATGTACGACTATCTAACCCAGAAATATCAACAGTTTGTACAACCTAGTGATAAATAAATCATTTGTCAAGATTATGTCAAGATTATGTGCAAAGACATGTCACTTCAATCTTCCAACATGATTTGATTAAAAGCGATCCACTTTTAAAAAGCTTGTCCCAACAATTGGAGTAATAAAAAATTTATTTACAAAAACTATATCACTTCAATATTCCACACCGGGCTTTTAACGGTGAATAATTTTTTATCAATCTTTGTCTAAGCATTAAAGTTAGAAGTTTCTTACCAAGAATATTTTACAGAACTTGCCACTAATTGTTTGAACAAGATACCTGACAGGTGGATGATTTTTTCCACCCACACATTCAAACAAGATACATGACAGGTGGATGAGTTTTCCCACCCACATATTATTATTCGTGGGCTCCTTCCACATAGTGTAGTTAGCCAACGACCAATCAAATCAATCAATAAGAAAAAAAAAGACGTTCCAACGAAAAACTGTCGACTCGTTGACAGAAACAGACTTGAACCGTGAATTCTACTTGGGATTATGTCATTGTTCATAAAATTAAACTAGAGTTAAGGCACTCAAAGTTAACAAAATAAATATTTAAATGCTCTAAATAATTTTTTATTAATAATAAATATTTTAAACGCTCTAAATAATTTTTTTGTTTAATAAAATAATAAAATGTTTTATCAAAGATAATAATGAGCTAGCAGATATTTTCAGCAAAATACTATACATATTTACTTTGATTAAAAGAAAAAATCCATTGGATGAACAATTTTGCATCCTAGATTACGAAGATTATTCTACCATTCATAATCCATACATGTTTAGTTGTTTGTACTCTACTTGCATATTAACTTGGAAAACCTTTAGAAAGTCCAATATCAGGAAAAAGAGGAGCCTAACTTCATTCATTTAAAGTAAGGGAATGGAGTTTACATGAACTGGCTTGTTTCATAATAATTTTGGATGAACATGAATCTATGCTAGTAAATTTACAACCCTATTATTTTATCATTTAGCTCTGAACTATACAACAAATTCACAAATTCGATTTGAACAGGTTCGCAAGTAAATTCGATCTACCTCAAAGAAATCCGAACAATACTATGAATTCACAGATTCGATCTGAACATGTCTACGAGTAAATTCTGTCTACCTCAAGTTTTTCCTGACAGATCATGAATAATAAATCATGCAGACAACAAAAGCATTAATCGTTGAAAATGGATAGGTGTTCAATGGTAATACATATAAAACTATGTGTTGTCAATGAGCCTTTTCCATTTATCCATTCTCAATTCCTGCATAGGTATATGCTACTGTGTAGCCTTGTTTAAAATGGTTTGGAAAATTTTATTAGTAAAATTTAGTTAAATATTTTTTTTTATAAAATACATACTTCCGAGTTCCTTAAAAAAAATTCAAGTTCTTTTTTAATTAAATTATATATAAAAAAAAAAACACTTTTACTTAGCTCATAACCTCACAAATAAAACTAAATTTACAAACTCTATTTGTGACTAACTTTTAATTATAAAGAAGAAATCATTTTAAAATTTGAATGGTTAGTTGGTGAATCATATACATTTTAAAATTTGAACATATATGATGATGATGATGATGATGATTAACGTCCACTGAGACCAATTGGTCTATCAGAACTTAAGAAGGTAAGAGATTACTCTGATTTATTTAAAATTGTATTTATATGCTCAAAAAGCGTTGAGAGAAGAGTTCCAAGATCACCATAGTTTTGATAACTTAGGAGGTTAGGAAGGTTTGTATTGTGACAAATATTTTTAATTTGGGATCTAATTTGGGAATAGGCATGACAATATAAGAGGAAGTGTTTTTCATCTTCAACCCTCTTTATTTTTTTTGGTAAGTGAGTTGAGATTCTATATTACTGAGAAAATTATGTTACAAAAAGGGACGGAGGGGTATACCCTGATCTGCCAAAAAGGAAACCAAATCAGGGGTCCCGAAGTTACGTTGTCTACTTAAGCGAGGGGAGGGTTGGGCCACCACCCTGGGAAACCGACCCAGTCTCCGAAAACTCGTTTGACAACAAAATCTTATACCGTAAGATATACATAAAAACAAGAATGTATAACAGGGGTTTCTCATATACTGATAAACAAGCTAGTCCAAGAGGATTGGATGTCTTTCATCTCCTTCCTTTCTTGCCTCGTTCTCCTTTTTTTGCTCCACCGTGCACAACTTTCTAATGCAGGCTGGTGTTCCACGTTGATCTGTTCAAGTGATGTCCATGTGGTGGACATAGCGAAGGTAAAGTTGGAATTTTCCATCCAGTCGTTCCACTTTTTTGCTTTGGTTCCTCTAGTCCTCTATTATTCTTCTTGCGTTGGCCTCCAAGTTGCTGAGACGAATCAGAATTTCTGTGAGCTCCTTCTTGTGGCAATGGTTTTCCACCCTGTTGGTCTCATTCTTGTCATCTCTCAGCTTACTTATCAACATTTTTGTACGCCAGGCTTCCTCCATCATTTTGTGGTAGAGGGTTTTCCTAGGCTGTGTGGCCCCTGGGTCCCTTATCCCGTCTACTGCTCGGATGAGTTCCGCCCAAGCTTTTCCCTGGCGCTTGGTGTTGACTTCCCTCTCCCACCTGTCGATGACCTCTTTTCCCTTTGTATCGACCTGCTCAAGAAAGGTGCCTTTGGCCTTCTTGGTCGCCTGTTCCATTCTAGTGATCTTCTGGGTGCTTGTTGGAGGTTCCTCCCTCGGAGGCCCCCTCTTACTCTAGGTATTCTTCCTTCTTACCATCTTTGTTTGAATGCAATGGCTTCTTTCTTGACTTCGTCCTCCACTTCTATTTGCCCCTTCCTGGTCTCTGAAATTGTTGCTCGTTGGTCTGTAGCTATCCCTGATGCTTCTTCTTTTAAGATGTTTTCTGGGATGTGATCTTATCCTAGTAATCATGGTTCTCCCGTAAAGGCATACCTTTTGGTCCTTTTTCACTGTTTCATAGTGTGTGTGCTTGGGAATCATGTCATCGTCCCTGCGCCAATCCTTCGCCTTGCATGTTGGACACCAATCATTTCCTCCCACGAGACCTGTGCATGGATGAGGTGTCCCCATTCCTGCCCTCGGGCTATCCTTTTGATCTCTGTCCTTTGTCTCCTATGGATTACCCTTTCCACTCTCCCAAGGCCAACCCTTGTACTTCATTCTATTGACTGGACCGTGGTTTCGTACCGCCTCTTGTGGTGTGACTGTGATCTGCATTGTAACTCGTGTTCAAATGGTGTCCTATCGGATTCTTCCTAGATATGCTTGCCCTTCAATTAATTATGTGCCTCCAGCCTCAATGTGGTCGTTCGTACTTCAATTGTCATCATAGTCCTTTGCCGCTAGTTGGGTGCAGTTCGTCCGAAACTGGCCATTCGAGATGTTACTCCATGTGAAATCCAGTTCGGATCCTTCCTTGTCGACCCCTTCATTAGCGATTCTATCCGCTAGTCCATTTGCTGACCTTCGGACCCAGCGCAACTCCACTGTGATCCCCGTCTGCAAATGCTCCTGTATTTTTTGCAGGGAGTACGCCAAGCGCCAGTGCCTTTGAATTTTTCCCACTCTAGTGTCGTTTTAGAGTTTCCTTACTGTGTTGATGACCAGCATTGAATCTCCTTCCACTATTACGTTGGTCATCCCTTCCCGATGTAGTATCTCAAGGCCGGTCTCTAGGGCTCCAAATTCTACAGCGTTGTTGGTTGAGTTCCCTACACTCCCAGTGTACAACCTGATAATTTTTCCTTGCCTATCCCTGATTACTCTCCCCGTACCTGTCCGTCCTGGGTTACCTTTCGATAGCCCATAGAAATTTAGCTTGAGGGAGCCCTCTAGTGGCGGTTTCCAGTTGCGCTCACCTATTTGTAGTTGCGGCAACCGTCTAACCTGATTGGGGTTGCGTCATCCTTTCAATTGAAAAGCCTCTAGAATTCTGAGATCCTGATCTGTGAATTGCGCTCCTCCTGTCTGGCAGTTGCGGATCTGTATTGTTTCTCTTTTCATGGCTATTATTGTTTCCTTGATCTTTCCTGCCGTCCATCTTTGGTTCCTGAAGATGCACCGATTTTGTTCCTTCCATATTGCCCAAATGACCATGTGGGGAATGAGGGTCCAACAGAGATTCACCTCTTCATTTCCGCTGTATTTTTCCTTCCATGTGTTTATAGTTGTGGAAATATTACCTTTGATCCTATTAGACTATCGGAAAATGCCTTCCGCCCAGTCCTAGACTTCTGTTGTGTAGGGAAATTCATCCAGGAGATGGTTTGTTGTTTCCTCCTTTTCTTCACATAGGTGACATCTTGAAGGGCCTATGAAACCTCTCTTCTTTAGGTTTTCCCAAGTTAGGATTCGGTTGTGTAGTATTAGCCATTGAAAGATTTTTTTTTTGGCCAATCGGGGCTATTCCAGACCTTGTCCCATGGATGTGTCAAGTCTTCTTGGTCCCGGTTCACTATGTAGTGGCGTAATTCTTTCAGATTGAATTCCCCACCGGCTCTGTGCCTCCATATCAGTTGGTCATCTCCATCCATGACTGCAATTTTTCATCTCCCCAATTCCTCCTCCACCTCTTTATCTGCTGTTGTAGACTGGTCTCTAGTCTGTGGGGTGATAGTGTTCCAGATTCACCATTTGTTGTGATCTGTTTCTTTCTTCCAGTAATGGTAGATTCAGGTTTTTCCTTGCGCCATTGTCTCCTATTGGAGTGCCTCTCGGCCCAGTTTTTCCATCTTGGGTTCCTGTTGCCAAGCATCCTCCCAGAATCGGGCAATTCTGCCATTCCTTATTTCCCAAAACCTGTGTGTCTGGATCCAGGTCTTGTTGCTCAAGGCTAAGTTCCAGATGGCGGAACCTTCCCTGGTGCCTCTGAAGCGGATTTTGTCCTAATCACAAATGTCCAAGACATACTTTGCCTTCCACAGGTTAACCCATGGCGTGGTTGTTTCTTTGACCCATCGACACCAGAGTTTCACCCCATAGGCGTCATTGGTCACTTGTGAGTCGTGTAGCCCCAGGCCTCCTTTGCTTTTTGGTTTACAAACCTTCTCTCAAGCCACCAGTGCCCATTTTTTCCTTGTTTCCACTCCTCGTCACAGAAATTCCCTTTGCATGGTTCTTGTTTTTTGTAGAATCCCCTTGGGGGCTAGGAAAACTGACATCATGAAGGTTGGGATAGCCTGCAAAACTGACTTGGTTAGGATAAGTCTTTCGGCTAGGTTGAGGGATCTGTACATCCAACTTTTTACCCAGTTTTGTAGCTTGTTGACTATTCCTTCCCATGTTGATAGCTTGAAGGCTTTGTCAGTCAAGGGGATGCCCAAGTACTTCGTTGGGAGGGATTTGCGTTCAAAGCCCAAGATGTTGGCCAAATTCCTTTGGATAGCAAGGTTGGTATTAAAGAAGAAGATCATAGATTTGGACTGGTTTATCTCTACCCCCGAGGCTTCCCCAAACTCGTCCAAGATTTGTTTGTAGGCTTTCGCTTCCTTGGTCGTGGGAATGCCATGAAGTAAGGTATCATCCACGAACTGTTGGTGTGTAGAAGTTCAACAATTCTTTTAGGGTTTGATACCTTTTATTTCCCCTGTTGCAGTTGCGCTTTTTATGCTTCGACTGAGTCCTTCCATCAGTAAGATGAAAAGGAAGGGGGACAACGGGTCTCCCTATCTGATGCCTCTCGTGGGCCAGTAAGGTTTGGCAGGGGCTCCATTTACTAATAGTGAGAAGCTTGTTGTGGATACTAGGTTGACTATCCATATGATCCAGTGTTGGGTGAAGCCGAAGGCTTCCAGGGTCCTGACCATATAGTGCCAGTTGATTTTGTCATAGGCTTTTGCTAGGTCTAGTTGCATTATCATTCCCCCTCTTTTCTGAAGCTTCAGGGTGTGGATAAGTTCGTGAGCATGGATAATATTGTCCATTATTTTCCTACCTTCCACGAAACCTACTTGATCTTGTGAAACCAGTGTGGGTAAAAGTGGTTTCAATCTATTTTCTATGACCTTGGAAATTATCTTATACACCACGTTGCACAACGCTATAGGTCTATAACGATCGAGGGTTTTGGATTCATTTTCTTTGGGGATGAGTGTAATCATTGTAGCATTTAGTGCTTTCAAAATGGAAGCTGACCTTCTAGAGTCTTCCACTACCCTATAAACATCATGTTTGACAACTTCCCAGCAGGCTTTGAAGAACTCCACTGTGAAACCATCTGGGCCTGGGGCTTTTCCATTAGGAATTTCCTAGAGTGCTTGATCTATTTCCTCCTCTGCAATGGGCTTGTTCAGGTTGTCGTTTTGTTCATCTGTTACCAAGCGCGGGATATACTAGATTACCTTTTGTATGGCCTCCGTTCTATCTTGGTTGGGTTCCTGGGCTATCCCTTGGAAGTAGTTTACCAAAGTTGTTTTGATGTTCTCATGGGACTCTCTTTATATGCCATCCTGGTCCCTAATCTTCAAGATTTTGTTGTGGGCTCTTCTTGCCATGGTTGTTCTATGAAAAAACTTGGTGTTCCTTTCTCCTTCCTTTAGCCATCTGATCCGAGACTTTTGTCGCCAGAGAGTTTCTTCTTGCTGGCACCATTCATCCCATTCCTGGGTCATTTGGATCTCTTCCTTTTTCTGCTCTTCATTGTAGGCCTCCGAAATGCAGGTTTCCTGGAGATTTTTCATTTTTTCTTCAATGTTGTTCTTCTCTTGGTTTATATTCCCAAAAGTGTCCTTGTTCCACTCCTTGAGCCTATATTTGATATGTTTTAGTTTTTTATAGAGTTTGAACATCCTTGTCCCTTTCTCTAGTTTCTCCTCACGCCACTATTGTTTGATTCTTTCCTTGAAAGTCGGGTGTTCCATCCATAATTTATCAAATCTGAAAGGTTTGTTCTTTGGTGTGGTCTGGAAGCATGCTTCCAGTTGCACTGGTCAGTGATCAGATCCCCCCCATGGAAGGATGTTGTAGTCTAAAGTTAGCCCCTGCATAATGATTGAGTCTGACACTAGGAATCTGTCGAGCCTTGTTGCTTCTTGATGTTGTCCCATTCTCTTATTGTTCCAGGTGAACTGGCCATTATTGGTTTTCAGATCTACCATCTCCATTGTGTCTATGAATTTTGAGAACTCCTCTGCATCTCTATCCAATCGTCTTGTACCTCCTTTTTTCTCCGCAAGTGACGTGATGATGTTGAAATCCCGGGCTAGGATCCAATGGAGGTTGTTGGCTTGGTTTTTAAGATCTTCTAGGTCTCTTAGCATTCCTCTCCTCTCCTTTGACACCTGGGGTCCATATACATTAGTGCATAAAATCATCTTTGTGTTCCCAATGAGTTGCATGCGGACCGTAAGGGTATGCCTTGTCACTTCAAATGCTATTAGGCTTAGTACTTGTGGGTTCCACAGGGTGAGGATACCTCCTGCCATTTGGTGGCCGCCAATAGCCACCATCTTGTACTTGCCCCATTGTTGTTGACTGATTGTTTCCATTCTGTCTTTATTACACTAGGTCTCTTGAATAAAGCAGAGATCCAGTTGTTCCTGTTTTAGTCTACTTCTAAGGATTCTTTGCTTTCTTGGGCTGTTTAGGCCTCTTATATTCCAAGTTATAACCTTCATTTAAACTTGCGGGGGGGGGAGTGGGGGAAGAGTTTTTTTATCTTACCCGAGTTTATCAATAGCGCTCCAAGCTCCTGCAGGGCTACACTATTGGATTTCCTTCCTTTTTCCCTCCGCGTCTTCTTGGGTGAGAGTTGTGGTTGTACCTCGTCGGCTCTGACTCCTAGGTTCCCAATCTGTCCATGTGTATGCTTTAGGCCTCTAGCTTTGGGTTTCTCCCTTAGGAGGAACAAGTACTGGATGCGGTCAAGTTGTTATGTTGGTACATTGTCCACTCCCTGTCTTTTCCATTGCTCCAGTATGTTCGCGAGATCTATCCCTTCCCTTTCCACCAGGTCTATGAGTTTCGGGTCTTATGTGCCTACTTCACTTGGTGTCATTTCTGCCTCTCCCTCTACGTCTTGCATGGGGGTGTTATCATCTCTGATTTCTCTCTCCATCGGAGTTGCGCAACTTCCTTGTTCCTTCTGATTATTTGGCCGGTCGGTGGGCTCGTTTGGTGTTTGTTCTCTGACTTCCTGAACTTTTGTCGTATCCTTCTTGGTTGCTGCCCCTTGATTGGTTTTATCCCTTCCTTTCGGGGTAATCCGGACCTCTGGTTTATTTCCTGCTTGGGCTTTGCTCTGCTTCTAGGGTTTGGTTTAACAAACCCATCCTCATCCTGTTGTGGTTTGGGGTTTCCTGTTTCCTGTTTTTTATTAAGTGGGCATTCCTTGATCAAGTGACCATGTTCATGGCACCTTCTACATCGGAAGGGGATCTGTTCATAATCTATGTTTTGGATCCATTCCTCATCCCTGAATTCAAGGCTTATGGCTTCTGGTAGTGCTCTCGACACATCCATCTCTATACATATTCTTGCGTAAGATGTGTATCTCCCCTTTAGGGTGGCTTCTGCGGTCTTTATGTATTTCCCCAGTTTATTCCCTATTGCTTCAAATGTAGAGGGTAAACAATAGTCTAAGGGTAGGGAGTAGAGTTTCAGCCAGACCGGTACCTTTTTGAAGGTCTCTTTTTTGGGGGAGAAATTCTCCTTCCATGGCTACATGTACAGTCCTGTTGATGCATGGAAGTATGGCCCTCCTTCAAATACTCTATCTCTGTCCTCCAGGTTTATGAAGATTACTGTGAAGAAACCTTTCGAGCCCATATGGAGCTCCACTTCCCCATTTGGCTTCCAATGATATTGGATCCAGTTGCGCAACGCTCTCTCGGTGGGCCACAAGCCCATAAATTTGCAAATTAGCGCATGTGCCTTCATCTTATCCCTGTAGAGTTGCGTCTGCGGATCCTCCAGTATCACCTTTGGTATCAGTGTTGATTTGGGTTTGAACGGGTTGCGCCCTTCTGCCTGGTTTGTCTTCGTTGTGTCTTGCGTTGCGTTTTGATTTTCTCTGGCTTCCTCTTCCGTGCATTCACTTTTCCCCTTGTTCCTTTCCTGACCTATTCCAGGGTCAGATCCCAAGGTGCATGTCACTGGTGCCTTGAAAAATATACCCCTTGGCCCTTTCCCTCTGTCTACCACTACCTGTTTATATGAGGGGGTACCCTTACCCTCCCCTCTGGTGCTCATGCTGCCATCTGCTATGGCCACGACTGTCAAAAACCCTAGCTTGTTGTTGCTCCAAGAAGTTCGGAGCTCACTTTTCCTTTGTTACCCCAACTTTATTTTCAAGCATTACTAACACTCTCATCTTCAACCCTCTTAGTGTCACAAAGATGGAGAATTCTTTCATCTTACAGTGCTTTAGGAATTGTCCAACACCCAATTTCACTATGTAGCTCATGAGAGTTTGTTCTTATTTTAACAATGTTTATTTTTTTCTTTGCACTTGTCAAAATTGAGAGATACTTTTGATCTTTTAAATTAGGATTGACCACTTCCTTGTAACATTTTAATTTCATTTTATCCTTTAATTCTTTATGACAACCAATGTACACATTTATATATAAAGTTGGTAAACTATATACATTTTAAAATTTAGAATTAATTTAGTTAGTAAATCATATACATTTTAAAATTTACCTTGAATAATATTTCCTTTCAAATTATTAATTTCCTCGTTTTCTAGGTACTTGGAATGTGCAATTTGAAATCCATCACTTGTACATATCGTTGTCGTGCAATTTGAAATCCGTTAAATTTATCTTGAAATCCATTGGTTTAAATGTGAAACAAAAAGCTCATCACTCGGTGCATAAACAACAGAGCACGCAGTAAAGTGCAGAAACATTAGTTAGCATCACGAGGTGTACGGGTAACAAAGTAGACACTACAATATTGAAATATCAATTTCATTATGGACAAATTCTAAATGGCAGTTCAGTTACAAAGTCTTCTATTTTTGTATGAAGAGAAATTGTATATCAGAAAATATAAAAATAATTTAGTTTTTAATATTTATTGTGTATTTAAACTTTTTAAATTAGCAATATATTAGTAAACTATTTTTTTTAGTTTGAATTAACTTTATATTGGAAATAAAGATAGATAAATAAATAAATATATTTTACTAATTTATATGAAATTGAATATTTATTTAAAAGATTATATAGTAAATGGATTTTTTTTAGTCACACAAATATAATAAGAATCTTACAAAAAATTTAAATATAAGCAAAGTTTTATCATGATCTAGGATCCATGCATCGTAAAAATAATATTTTGGGGCTTTATCCAATTTTGAATTGAATTAGATCCCCAAAATTTGATTAGAGTTTTAGATTGATGGGAATACTGACTTTTTATATCGTTGGATTCTAGTCACTGGAGGGAAGTTTGCTACAAGATTAAACAACTCCATTATATGGGACAATAAAGTTAAGGTTCGTGCATCATTTTTCAAAAGATTAAAGTAAGGAATCATGATAACTAGTGTTGGTGGAGTAATACTTAGTACCCACATCATGGACTTGGTCTAGTCAACTAGATCCAATCCCCTTCTCTTTGTGTCAAGGGCTAGTTACTCTATTGACTCTACTCTCAACCATTTGCATCTTGCCCACATCATTTTCTTGATCAACCTTTAAAGTATATTTTTTTTCCTAAGAAAAATATCGTAAAAACCTCATCTCCCAAATTGTGCATAACAACATATTATCCTCTTAACATCTCCTAAATTGGGCATAACAACATATTAAAAAACTCATACATAGTCAAAAGATAGGTCTAAAATACAATAGCACATAACAAATTCAGAGAACATGTAAGGAAAGATAATATGAAATTGCTCTATATTTCAGCCTTTGTTCTAGTTTGATTGCCATTAAAGTTCATGAACCAATTTAGCAGTCTTTTCCTTAGTGGTCCTACGAATTGTGTCATTTCCTTTGTTTCATCAATTACATCCATGATGTCCTAGAGTTTCTCACAAATAAACCAGTGGCTTCTTGGATCTTCATCTCCTTCGTATAGAGGGATATTATCATGTGCCAAATTGGTAGGTGTGGATGGTTATAGTGGTGGAGGTGGTGGTGTTGGCGGTTTTGACTGTTTTAAATTCTCGACGGGGAAATTTTTCTAACTACTTCTATCTGCATCGACCGATGTCTCTTGACTACCAATTTCTTATTCGATTTCTTCTGTTTGACAAGTTTGATCTTTATATTCTACTAAACTAGTCCTTTTTGGTTGTATCTCTTCCTCGCAACCTTCAACCGACAATGTTTGGTCTTCTTCAATAATTGATTCTAGCAAGGGGTGTGCTTTGAGATCCTCAATTTGAATAAGCAAGTCGTTTTCACCATCTTTATGTTAAGTACACAACACACCCTTTTAAAAAAAATCAATTTTACGGTACCACTTTCTTTAAACCATTCTACGTCTCCTTGTTTCGTATTCCATATACTACACATTTATTTTCTTTAAGTTTATGCATTTTCTCCCAAACAATTTCATCATCCATTAAACCTGCTTGCATTGCATTCCTGGAGCCGTGGTTGTTGGAGACGATAAATTGAAGGGCATGGGGGCGGGCTTTGATCCACTTATGTGTGCACAAGTCATGAGACCATTTAATATAATCTCTTTAGGTGCAACCACTACCCCAAAATGTTCACCTCCTAAATGTTTGAATATTCTTTCGAGTTATAGGTATTTTGTGTCAATTTGGAAAACAAATTACCTGTAAAATCACCTAAAACTCTTGTTTGAATAAGACATTTAGGTACACCATTATTACCATTATACTAGAAATATATTAGAACAATCCCTGAATTTTATTGTGTGTAACTGCTACATAAGCTTAACATGTCATTTATGAGAATTGAACCTAGATAGAGAGGATAACAATAATTCCTCACAACCATCCAAACTAAACCCAATTGAAACTGCTAGTACAACCTTCTTTTAAAATCAATATTATAAAACTAATATTATAAAACTTGTGTTATGGTTAAATAAATAAAGAAAGATCACATACTAATATTGTTTATTTCCTTAAGTGAAGCTCGAAAAAGCACATGCTAAGTAATGTACAAGGACCAAAAAAAAATATTTAAATCAAATAGTGAATGACTTAACCATAAATATAACTTTAATAAGATCTTTCGAATGATAGTTAGGAATATGAATATATGGACTGGGATGAATTTTATAATAGCGTGGCCATATGAAAGAAAGTGGAATGTTGTTATCTGCAAGTCTAGGTGTATTTACAGTTTTTATAATATAGAAGTTTCTATAATATAGAAATTATTAAGTTTAACAAATGAATAATGTTTACGTCATTATATATCATCATATATAATATTTAATTGAATATATAATGTTTAGTTATAGCTTATATATCAATTAATAGTTAAATATTATGATTATATAATATTTGGTATATATTAATTAATAGTTAATATAAATATATATGAAATAATTTTTTTATTTATTTATATTTACATAAAAATAAATAATAAATTCTAAATCTTTCATTTAAAATGAATAAAATTAAAACAATTTTAATATATATATATATATATATATATATATATATATATATATATAATGCAAAATGACTAAAACTCCAAAACAACTTTCAAAATTGTATTGGATAGTTCACGTAAATTGACTAAATTCAATAGCAACTTTCAAGAAATTCTATGGTATACTTTAAATGTTGAGCACTTTTTATATTATTGTTCCGCCATTTTAGTCAAAGGACTAGTACTATAATATCATTGTGAATGTGACACCACCAAGTAACAACATTAGCTAGTTGTATGATTAGAATTTTTGGTGTGACTTCAAAATTATTGTATGTGAAGTTTATTTGGGTGTATTATTTTTTATTTGAGGAAATGTATCGGAAAAAATTTCATATATTTTTTATATTTTATTTTTCATAAAAATATGAATGGTAAGTAGGGTTATTTTTTGTTGGAGGAAATGTATTAGTGGAAAATTACTTTTTCATATTTTATGGATGGTAAGTAGGGTAAATCATCATATTTTATGGATGGTAAGTGGGGTAAGTCATCGACTCTAACTATAAGGCCTTGCATGATAAACTCAAATCTAACTTTAAACCAATTAAACTAACCTTCATAAATTTTTAGATGTACTACCTATATACAACCTGAGTGGGCCTAATGCTTAAGAACATGTGATGGAAACTAACCTTCATAACTTTTTAGATGTACTATCTATATACAACCTGAGTGGGCCTAATGCTTAAGAACATGTGATGGTTACATGTTCAAATCTTGAGTGGGCCTAATGCTTAAGAACATGTGATGGTTACATGTTCAAATCCAAAAGGGAATATGGTAAGTATACTTCGATAGACTTTACCAATAAAATAGTTGAACGGAGAAAGTCTCATTATTATTATTATTATAGTTAATTAATAAATCACACCTTACATTAAATGATATTTTTTTATAAATTTATGATATTATTAAATAAAAACTAAAATTTATATTTATAATTAAAAAAGACAAATCCAAAGCGTTTTAAATAAAGTATATACACCGTTACTGTCATATTGTACAATTTAGTATTTGTGATTTTAACAGGTATCCACTTAGTGTCCTTTCTGCGTGAGGGATGTATCGAGAACCCAAATAGTATTTTTCATCACCCGGTGCAGAAACATTAGTTAGCATCACGAGTGTACGGGTAACAAAGTAGAGACTAAAATATTCAAATATCAATTTCATTCTGTACAAATTCTAAAGGGTGGTTAAGATAGAAAGTCTTCATTACCCATAAGGGGGAATTTTTTTAATGATATGACTACTTTTATCTAAGTGAAATTGCAGCGAGAAAATATAAAATAATTTAGTTTTTTTTGGTTCCTATTTAAAAAAAAAAAAAATTAATTTAAAATATATTAAGAAAACAATTATATATAATGAAAATTTTAAATTAAAAATATATTAAAAAAATAATTATATATATAATGAAATTGAATAGTTATATGAATAAATAAGTAACAAAAGGATTATTTTTTCAGTGATAAATATAATAAAAATTTCACTTATAAATAAAGTTTTACATGGATCAAGATCTATGCATGGTAGTGGTGGCACAAGTGAGAGGGGTAATTTATGATCCAAAAGGAAAATGGGTATTGTTTATGCTAGGGGGTTGGAATTGCAACAAACAACCAAGCCGAAGCTTATGCTCTTTTGCATGAACTTTCCATCGTCATTAGCTTGGGAATAGGAGAATTGGTAGTCTTAGGCGATTCAAAGATTGTAATCAAGTTGTTAAATCACCGGAAATCTTTGAAATATTTTCAGTTAGCTTCGATCAATTCCATAATTGAAAATCTCACACAAAAGCTGGCTAAAATCTCTTTCTACCTTGTTATGAGAGAGCATAATGGCAAGGTAGATGGTATGGCCAAGGAAGCTTCACGATTTTCACAAGGAATGTTAAAGAAAAACGGGGTTGTATCTCTTACTTATATTCATTTCTTAGATATGGAAATGTCAGACTTCGAGGTAAGCATTAAAGGTAGGTAGGTGTTAAGCACAAGGAATGGAGATCCGAGTACAAAGCTCCCACGCAACAACATGAATTTGGTATGGTAGAGACATTATGGTATGCCCTCTGCTATCATTTCCCTTATGTGTGGTGGGATTATTTCAAGCAAGCTCTAAGGAAATATAATTGAATGTGGGATGATTTATGGAGCATTGGTTCCAGTTTTTGACAATATCCAGGATCATATTTGAATGTTCTCACTTTCGTCGACTGATCTGAAAATGATCTTTTAAAAGACTATGGTTAAATTTATGCATGAGTTGTTTTACCATTTAGGATTTAAAGAGAAGAAGAAGAAGAATATGCTTAATGGAAGAATTATGTAGCCATTATAAAGAAATTAGAACATAAAATAGACTATAAGAACAACAAACCACAATGCCAAAGATTGATAATGGAGTTTGGCACAAATTTGTCTACGTCTCTAGGCCTTTGTCTTCAGTGGAAGGCTTCTTATTAATCTTCAATGCTTAAAACATGTATCAAAATTACATCAATTTGGCCTCTGATGGGCTCTGTTGTGTTCTACTATGTCTCATGAACCTGTTGCAATAGACGGTACTGAAAAAGGTGGAGTAGAACTCCCAAAAAGGCCTCCAAAGCTTGCTTCCTCAATGGCTTCCCTACATAAAAATGGCTTGAACTTCACAAATTCTTCATCATTTTGATGTTTTGAACCTATTTCCCATGGAAAAATAGGCTTGGTTAAGTAGATTTGGAGTTGGGGGTTGAAATCCAACTTCCCCCCATGATTTGGGCCTCTTCCTAAAAATCATCAAAAGTCCACTTTCCAAAGTTTAAAACCCACAAGATGGCAAAAAAATGGTGCTCGCCCCCTATTCAACCACTCCTGGTCATGTCAGCGCCCATGTGGTCAGGAGCTAGGGCCATATGGAACCCAGCCCCCGGTTCTTGGCCCTGGTCATATGGAACAATGTTGTTATCCCACGCCTTGGTCGACAGGCTAGCCCTGTCGACCAGGCGCTAACCCCAAAATTAGCACTAACTCCAACTTTAAAAAAAATGTGTCACATGTATAAACACGCACTAAGGTAGCTTGACCGGTTAGCATTCTTTGGTGAAACCATTGCAGGAGGATAGGTTGGTGGTTTGAGTCTCGCAGAGGCCAAACAACTTTTGACCAGGCCTTATTGGCCTGATCTAGGGTGCCACGTGGCACCCTGTGATTGGGCCATGTGTCACCTCATGATTGGACTGTACACACAATCAACGCACAGTTAGTCGCGCAGTCAGCTTTCTGTATTGCCATGCGTCCAACCCAGATCCAACCACTTGTCGCCACGTCACTGTTAGCCTATCAATCTGTACTGCCACGTGTCGACATCTGCAACTGCCATGTCATCGTACGGACTGCCACATGCTAGTTCGTATAGTCTAGTCACCTGCCACATTAGCACTCGAAAACACCAAATATTCCTAACACATGTCACGCTCTGGTGCTGCCATTTCATCATGTTGACTTCATCATGACGTCATATGCCACGTCATATTGATGTCAGCAATATAGACTGTTGACTTTGACTTTGACTTTTTTGCCTGTTTGGGAAAAACTTCAGATCGCGATAACTTCGCCATACAGAGTCCATTTTCGAAAAAGAATATACTGTCGGAATTGGCACGACGAGCACTACGTGATGGGCTAGTTTTTTTTTAATCCAAGAACTTTGAATTTTGAGCCTTTTTGGATCCATTTGGATCACACCTCTCCACTAAGACCTTTTGGTCCTCCAAAAGGATTTTAATCAGACATCAAGTGCGAGATATGCCTCCCCACTTGTCCTTTGTCTTTAAACTCTATCTGGTGCACCTGTCGCATCACAATCAATTGCATAATAACCATGACAACTGAAATCATATTGTTAGCCATTAGAACTCGTTCACATTTTACTGAATCCACTACCATCCATGTAGAAAATATTAGAAACAAAAATATCAGAAATATGACTGAAAATGAATCAATTTGTTTGACGAGCTTGCACGACATTAACTTATATTGAAGCAAAGTATGATTGAACTCACATCCTAAAAGCATCTCATATTCATGCTTAATATCAATTGCTTTACTTGGTACAATTATAGGTGTATTGCTTGCATAAGTTGCCTTCTTTAATTGTTCCATTGTAACAAGAGATTGATTTTCTTTAATATGATGAGCATGCACAACATATTCAGTGCCTTTCTTAAATAAGTGATATTGATTATGTTCCCTGAAGAAGTTTGCTTTGCGATCATATAAATAAGGGCTACTCAAGACCATTCCACATTCATTTAGTGGCACCACGTCACATGTTACCTCATCCACAAAATTTGATGAAATTGCAAACCTTCAAGTGCATTGCTTTGTTATGGGAAATTTATGATTGTTGCTTATCCATTTAAATGAGTAAGGTTTATGATGTAACTTAGTTGTCAATCCCAATTTCTTAACCACTTCTTCGGAAATTAAGTTAGATTGAGATATGATATCTATCAATGTGTCGATCTTGGTATGTTTCATAATGACCCTTATATGAAACAATTTACTTCTAGAATCATAACCATCACCAATTGTACCTGACAAACCAACTGTTGTGATTTTAGTCTCATCACCTGAATTTGACCCCAAGTCTATTGGATGTGTTGTTGCTGCAACTTTTTGCCTCCCTTTCCTCTCTTTGAACCACTTCCATCTTTTCTTTCGGTGAAATTGCCAACAATGTTCATCATCATGCCCTTCTTTCTTGCAATGCTTGCAAGAGAGATTCTCTTCCTTCATTGTTGTTGAATTTGTTTTCTTCCCATTCCCTTTTCCTTTGCCTTCTTTCTTTGAAGATGATTCCCCTGATACACCAACTCCAGTTTTCTCTGCTTCAATATATGTTGCTTGAACATAAACCTCATCAAGATTAGTAGGTCCAAACACAAATACAATATTACGAATATAAGTAGGCAACCCTCCTTTATACTTCATAAGAGTTTCTTGTGTAGTCAATGGAACATCTAACATCAAAGCCATCTTACGAAATCCATTTGCATATTCTTGCACCGATTGTCCTTTTCTTAATTTAAGACTTTGCCATTCAATTAAATCATTTTCCTTATATCCCAATGGATAGAACTGTTTTCTAAGCGCGGAAATAAAATCATGTCGTGATGGAAAAATCTTACCAACTTGATGAGTTCCATGTTGCATCTTAATTTTCCACCAGATGAGAGTTGTGCCTTCAAGACGAAGCAATGCCAATCTAATTTTGGTTGCCTCATCTTTGATTTGTTGCACATTACAATATACCTCCATCTGTCTAACCTAATTATCAAGTTTCTCAGCATTAACTTCGCCATAATACATAGGAAAAACAAATTTTACATCAAGTTTAAGTAATGGCATGTCAGGCTTATGTTTATGAGAATGTTTTCTTGCAGAAGTAAGATTTGAACTTGTACTTGAAGAAGAAGAAGAACATGGATATGAAAGAGGTGAAGGAGGAGGTTTAGGAGGGTCCTCTCCTTCTTCATTTTTGTCTTGCTTTAAATATTCCCCTTGAACAAGTCTCTTCCGTTCCAAGTAATCATCATACAACACTTTTACCATCTCCGACATGGCAAAGAAGGTTCTTTGAACTCTCTTTCGTTTTGAGAAAGTTCTTCTTTCGATGCCCTCTTCTCACTTTGAGATGTCCTCTTTCTCAAGATCGCCTTCTACAAGATCTCCTTCACCACAACTTAGATTTTCCCTGGTAATCATGCATACTCAAACAACCAATTTTCAACCTGCTCTGATACCACTTGATCTGAAAATGATCTTTTAAAAGACTATGGTTAAATTTATGCATGAGTTGTTTTACCATTTAGGATTTAAAGAGAAGAAGAAGAAAAAAATACTTAATGGAAGAATTATGTAGCCACGATAAAGAAATCAAAACATAAAATATACTATAAGAACAACACACCATAACGCCAAATATTGATAACGAAGTTCGACACAAATTTGCCTACGTCTCCGAGCCTTTATCTTCAATGGGAGGCTTCTTATTAATCTTCAATGCTTAAAACATGTATCAAAATTATATCAATTTGGTCTTTGATAGAATCTGTTGTGTTCTTCTCTATCTTAGGAACCTAATGCAACATACAACACTAAAAAAGGTGGAGTAGAACTCCCGGAAATGACCTCCAAAGCTCACTTCCTCAATGGCTTCCCTGCATAAAAATGGCTTGAACTTCACAAATCTTCATCATTTTGTTGTTCTTAACCTGTTTCCCATGGAAAAATAGGTTTGGTTAAGTAGATTTGGAGTTGGGGGTCGAAATCCAACTTCCCCCCATGATTTGGGCCTCTTCCCGGGCTCAGATCCCCAAAATTAGGGCCAAAATCCCTTCAAATAGGCCTGGAAATCATCAAAAATCCACTTTCCAAAGTTTAAAACCCACAAAATGGAAAAAAATTGGCGCGTTCCCCCTATTCAATCGCTCGTGGTCATGTGAGTTCCCATGTGTCCAGGAGCCAGGGCCATATGGCACCTAGCCCCCAGTTCTCGACCCTGGTCATATGGAACGATATTGTTATCTCGCGCCTTGGTCAGTGGGCTAGCCCTGCCAATCGGGCGCTAACCCCAAAATCCGCGCTAACCAACTTAAAAATAAAATGTGCCACATGTATAAACAAGCACTAAGGTATCTCAACCAATTAGCATTCTTTGGTGAAACCATTGCAGGAGGATAGGTTGACGGTTCGAGTCTCGCGAAGGCCAAACAACTTTTGACCAGGCTTTATTGGCCCGATCTGGGGTGCCACGTGGCACCCTGTGATTGGGCCTTATGTCACCTCATGATTGGACCGTACACATAGTCAATGCACAATCAGACGCACAGTCATCTTTCCATACTGCCACACGTCTAACTCGGATCCAACCACTTGTCGCCACGTCACTGCCAACATGCCAATCTGTATTGCCACATGTCAACATCTACGGCTCTCACGTCATCATATGGACTGCCATGGTCAGTCCATACAATCTAGTCACCTACCACATCAACATCGAAAATGCCAAATCTGCATGACACATGTCACGCTCTGGTGTTGCCACATCATTATACTTTGACTTGTTTGCATATTTGGGAAAAACTTCAGATCACGATAACTTCGCCATACAGAGTCCATTTTCAAAAAAGAATATATTGTCGGAATAGGCACGACGAGCACTACGTGATGGCATTGGTTTCGTCTGAGTACGAGAACTTTGAATTTTGGGCCTTTTTGGATCCATTTGGATCATCGACAATGAGGAAGGATTGTGCTACTATGCATGAATGCTTTCAAAGCTATATATTTCAGGTAAGTGTTTATCCTTCATGGTGTGCAATTTTATGGTGCAACAGAGTGGTTATCTTCATCCAGATGCTCTTAGGTATCTTCGTTTAGTGTTGGTTTGTTAAGAGGCTTTTTTTGTGCTATGTGGGAGGGGCTTAATGTCTTACTTTTCTTCAATGGCTATGTTTTCATCTAGGTCTTTGGTATTGTGCTTGTTGTTTGGTGGTAGTCCTGTCACGTTGTTTTGCTGAGGTGCCCTTTTTTGTGGAATTGTGGGCTACATAAGCTAAGGGTCTTAACTTCTTGGGGATTGGAGTCTTTGTTCATCTGACTCATTTATGTTAGTGGGATAGTTCTCTTAGTGGAATTGGAACATCTTTTCCGGTTTGTACTCCTCACCCAATTATGCATCATATATTTTTAGTTTCATTAAGAGGGTTGTTGGAGTTTCTCATGTCATACTGGTCTTCAAATTCTGTTGTAGAAAATAGAGGATTCCTTTTGGAATTCGGTATATAATGGATCCTCAAGATATCTGAGATATTTGCAAGGTTTTGAGGAGGCATGGAGATTCCTTGGCCAACAATGAAGTTTCCCACAGATTCATCTTTGTAATTATGCATAACATGGAAATGAAATAGAAATCATAGGATTATGGGCGCTCTCAGAGAACATGGAGGAAAAATTTCAGAATTAGAAATGGATTGCTACAAAAAAAAGTGCTCCATTCAATACTCAAGCGAAGCATCAACTCCAGATTCCACATATTCCGGACATACCATAGAATAATAGAGGACAACGACAAGGATGAAGAATTTGGAAAACAACATAAGGAATCAATGACACTGGACCAAGCTCGTATTCCCTTGGAGCTAAATCTGCAAAAACAACTCAGATAAATGTTTTGTAGATATATATGCATTTTGAATGTATTTTATAGGTGTTATAGTCACAAGGGCTTCACCTCGTTGACCAATACCTTATCACGTTCATTCATAAAGGGGGTTTTTAAATTGTGAAAAATAGAGTCAATATATTGTAGGTATTGGGGGCGGGGGGTATCGAGGGGTTTATAGGAATTCGGGGCTACAAAAATGGGTATCTAGGATTTTTCGAGGTATTTATCAATATCTAGTGAAATTAGGGATATTCTTTAATATCCCATGAACACAGGTGCTATGTCACAAGTTCACAGAGTGAAGACCCCGTGGTTATAGTTTGCATGCTATTATGTATGTAGCCACTAAAACTATAGAAAGGAAAGTCTTAGTTCAAAGGAAAAATATGAAGGTGTCATTGAAGGACTTTTGTGAAGTAGAAAACATGCTCCCTCTGTAATATTTTTCCTTTCAAGCCACTATTAATACAAAATTCTCCAATCCCGATTAAAAAAAAAGATTCATGCATGGTGAAAACAATACCTTTAGGGGTCTTGCCCAATTTTGAATCGACCTAGATCGTTAAAATTCGATCAAAGTTCCAAATTGATAGGAACATTGAATTTTTGTCTCGTTGGATTCTAGTTACTAGAAGGAAGTTTACTACACAATTAGAAAAATCCATTATATGGGACACTAAAGTTAACTTTTGTGCATCATTTTTCAAAAGGTTAAAATAAGGAATCATGATAACTAATGTTGGTGGTGTAATAGCAGAACCCACATCACTCACTGCCTTGGTCTATTCATTTAGACCCAATCCTCTTTTGTGAAGTAGAAAACATGCTCCCTCTGTAATATTTTTCCTTTCAGGCCACTATTAATACAAAATTCTCCAATCCTGATTAAAAAAAAAGATTCATGCATGGTGAAAAAAATACCTTTAGGGGTCTTGCCCAATTTTGAATCGACCTAGATCGTCAAAATTCGATCAAAGTTCCAAATTGATAGGAACATTGAATTTTTGTCTCATTGGATTCTAGTTACTAGAAGGAAGTTTACTACACAATTAGAAAACTCCATTATATGGGACACTAAAGTTAACTTGTGTGCATCATTTTTCAAAAGGTTAAAATAAGGAATCATGATAACTAATGTTGGTGGTGTAATAGCAGAACCCACATCACTCACTGCCTTGGTCTATTCATTTAGACCCAATCCTCTTTCTCTCTATCAAGGGATAGTTTCTCTATTGACTCTACTTTCAACCATTTGCATTTTTCCCACATCATTTTTTCAACCAACCTTAAAATGTCTCTTTTTCCTAAGAAAAAATGTGTGACTTTCATTTCAAGTAGAAAAAATGTGACTCTACTTTCAACCATTTGCATTTTTCCCACATCATTTTTTCAACCAACCTTAAAATATCTCTTTTTCCTAAGAAAAAATGTGTGACTTTCATTTCAAGTAGAAAAAATGTTACATTCCATTTGTGCACCATGAATTTATGCTTTTATTCAATAATCAAAGAGAATTTTAACCATAGTAGCCTCCAATATATAAAACACAATATTAATCCTAGACTCAAAATTCAAGGAATACATCACAATAAAGGTTTAAAAAGGTAAAGACCTCTTAACATCCCAAATTGGGCATTACACCAGATTTAAAAACTCATAAAAGAGTCAAAGATAGATCTAAAATACAATAGTAAATAATTAATTCAAAGAACATGTAAGGATCTTATTATTACTAGCAAACATATGCCAACATCTTCTTGCAATATCTCCCAAGGTCCTTTGGATATGTCTAAAGCTCTTTGGACAAATTATCTACTTCCATATTAAGTTCCTTATAGACGTTAGTTCCATCCACTTGATTTGATCAAAATGGGGTATCAATATTAAGTTATGCATACTTATTGATCATATTACCAATTTAGAATAGGCGTTGTCTAATTGCTCTATGTTTTTTCTCTCTTCGCTGGAATCCAACAATATAAATCTGCAAGAAATCACAACTTTTTGTTGTTTGAATCGCATTTTTGAATGCAGAAATGGATTTAGCACACTGAAAAAAGCCCCAAAACACTCAAATTAAATAGATTTAACCACTCAAATATGCATATCCAACAATATCTAGCCGGATTTCGGGCAAATATCCCCATAAAATATGCTCGAAAAAGGACAAAAACGTAGCACATATAGACTACAACTTTAAAATTTCCTAACACTTGGATGTAAGTGATAACCTATTCAACAACCAACTCAATGAGATTGTCATGACTTTCCATTTTGTGATGTTATTTGTGCCCACACTTAGTACAATGTTATAATATATCTTAAGAGATTCTGAAGTCTCTTAAGATATAGTTTGTTATATGAATTAGAAATATTAGTTTCATGAGGTATCTAAAAGGAAATAGTTCATTATTTGAATTAGAGGTATTAGTTTCATGAAGTCTCTTTGTTCCACCCAAAGGATCTTCAACTACCACTACTTCTCTCTATGAGGAAAGCCATGTATATCTTCTATTCTATCCCTGGAGGAAGGAGTGAAAATTTCCCCAAGCAACACTTTTTTTTTCCAAATGAAAATTTCCCATTATATTATACATAATATAATCTTTTTACATTGTCGTTGAAGTCGCTCATGTCGAATAAGCAAATTGAAATAATAAACTGAATAACTTATTTTTGTATCGATAAAATAATTTATAATTAAATAAAGCAAGTTTAGCATTCCTGAAATCAGTTTTCCTTTTTACATATGCTGTTGGATGAAAAAAAAATAAAAAATAGTACTGACGTCTGTTACATACGCTGGTGAACATAAGCACGAAAAAAATTGCGTTGCGGAATTAGGCGGGTTATCGGGTTGTGTACCTTAAATGCGGGCTTTTGTTGTTCCTTGTGCTACAAATAGCAGGTAGCGTTCCGTGATATACATATTGACAATTGGACTTGTGGAGTATTTGAATTTGAAGAGGCTCGTGTCTAATAAGCAAATTGAAATAATAAACTCAATAACTTATTTTAATATCAATAAAATCGTTTATAATTAATTAAAACAAGTTTAGCATTTCCGAATTAGTTTTGTTTTTTACATATGCTGGCGGAGAAAGAAAGGAAAAAAACATAGTACTGATGTCTGTTACATAGGCTGATTAACATAAGCATGAAAAAAAAAACGTTCCCGAATTAGTTTCTTTAAAAGAGCGGGTTCTTGAGTTGACTAGTTTTTGGATTGTGGGTCCGTGTCCTACAAATAGCACCGACAGTTCTGCGATATACAAATTGACAATTGGAGTTGCGAACTATCTGAATTTTAAGGGACTTGTGTTCAAAAAATTGAGCATTCACGAATCAGTTTTCTTTACATAGGCATACATGGCAGTTGACAAAAGGACTAAATAGATAGCATTCGCGAATTAGTTTTCTTTAAAACAGGCATTCATCGACACAAGAAACTGAAATTTATGAAATTATAGGTTCGTGGAAAACATAAACTATACATAGCAAATACGTAACTCTGTGTACATACTATCTATGAAATTTTACGAACACATAAAAGCAGGAAAAAAACTAGCATTCCCGAATTAGAGCATGGAGGGAACCTTGAATCGAAACTTGTCCAGCTTTTGGATCGTGGGTTCTCGGGCTGGGGACCTGAAAATGGAGATTCTATTGTTCCATGTCTTGCTACCAACGTCTATTACAAAGGGTGGTGGACAAAAGGACCAAATAAATAACATTCCCGAATTAGTTTTCTTTAAAACA
>ML778857.1:1370886-1387161 GCA_009831015.1 Picea engelmannii | reverse complement strand
AAACTATAAATAGAATATTTTTAAAAAGATGGAAATAGGAACGCCACATATACCGCTTTCATTTCAACAAATTCCACCATGAGAACACCAACAAAAAAGTGGAAATTATTTATTGTTATTAAATTTCCATCAATGGCACCTCAAAGCGTTTAAATGAATCTCGTTTAACGTGACTTTTATTCTTGAAAAAGGTACCAGTTGCACAGGAATAATTAAGTTTTTACTATTTATAGAATAAATCATAAGTGATAATTAAGTTTTTATTATTATATTTAAAAATAAGCGGCTACCAATGCAACATGTTGCAATAACACCATAAAATCTCATTATACTTACAGTTTAAAAAAGGAAATGTATTAAATATTATTTTTTATATTAATAATATAAAAAATATATCGCTGGCACGGGTGTAGACGGATTGGCAAGTGTTGTGTAAATGGAAGGAATGTTTGATTCTCACCCGGATTTACTCGTGCGCCATTTTTGCGGGTTGGGTGGTGTCATTTTTGCGGGTTGGGTGGTGCCAGTTGCCGATTCCCCCCAAAAAATAAATAAATAATAATATAAAAAATATCAAGTTTAGCAATTAAGGTAAGGGTTTGTTAGGTGATTCTAGTTTAATACTTTTAAGGTGAGTTTTGAGAAGAAATACTCAAAAATTCAATCATGTTAAGATTAATGTATCCATGCAGAAGTAATTAAAACACATTTCTAATCAACAAAAAAAAAATAAAAAAAACCATGTTAAAGATTGATGTACCAATGACGAAATGATTAAAACACATTTCTAACCAACACAAAAATAATATAAAAATTATTTATAGGTTTAATAAACTTAGAAATTTTATTTAAATTCTAAGTTAAATGGATATCGGATATTTATGTGGTGCCTGGAAAACCAGAATCCTCTTTGATAGAACAAGATGTGATCACTTCTCATTATCATCCTCAGGAATCTTAACAACTAGAATCAGTGCATTGACAATTTCTATCGTCATAAAAGGCTGTGTTGCCCTTCCCAGTGCTATAAATCCAATCCTCTCCTCTCCTTACTCTGGTCTATTCTGACATTTTCATGTTGTCATTTCCTTTACATTATTGCACTGTCCATGCAGTTTTTACCATGCCAGCTTCTGAATATAAACGCCTTGCTGGTTGACTTGTGAGAATTGTTATTCCATCATTCCTATTATCCAGAAGAGAATGAAGCCTACGCATTTTTCATGAAAGAGTTAATACCTAATAATATGCATGTCATCTTTTACTAGCAGTGACCATGAATGCAGTGGAATCCCTATGAGTAGATTCCATCCCACGCTGATGAATTCTGTCCGGTTATCGTTGCCTTCCTGTGCAATAAATTACACTACAAGCTGTCCATAACACGACAATATATATGTTTGTAGGGGAAGATAAAAGTGTTTAAAACAAGAAGCTGATAGAATCCTTGGCTCTTTTGGCAATCACTGGCCACTGGGAGCAAGCAATCAAAGGCTTCCCTTGATGGGTTTCTTGAGCAATGCTTCCTGCCTTTGTGGGCACCTGTGTGCAGAGCCTGGTTGTTCAGAGAAAATCAGAGAAAGTGTTTTGTCCAACAAAGGAGCCATTGTAAGCATAAACTCCACAGGGTCAGGGATTCTGATTCACGGAGCATTAGTGCTTACTACTCATGGAACTCTCCCATCCATAGCTGCCGCAGAGGACTCGGACATCCTGGTGACCAGAATGAGCAATGCAGCAGATTCACAGGACTACAGAAGAAGGCTTGCTCCTGAAAGGTAAGTGGGATGCATTTGCAATGCCTTCTGGATTTTTTTTTTCTCGTCTGCTTTTCGTTATTGGGAGCAAAAATGACAAGCTTTACTGGGTTTTGCACCAAAAATGTAAGAACAGTTTATATCCGTATGGCCAAAGTGACAATGTTCTTCCACCTGGGGATCTTATTTTTTTGATTTGGGGGTTTTGTATGATTGTTTGTCTGGGAGCCCAAGTAACCAAATTTTTTAATCTGGGTTTTGTATGATAGTTTATGGAATTAGTACCCAAATGACCATATTTTCAGTTCATTTGCAGATTCTTCATTACCAATTCAGTTCTGGATCTCACTGTTGTTGCATGTGATCCAACTGAAGTGGAGGTTGTTCAACCACTCTGCCTGCAGAATTCTGTTGCTCCTCTTCTTGATTTTGGGCGCGTAGTTTACCTTCTTGGGCGCCAGCTTACAGAAGAACAGGGAGAGGATTTGATGGTTGGAGATGGCAGGATCACTGTTGGGACTGACACATTGATAAAGTTCTCCACGGATGGCGCAGTCTGGAGTCCTGGATCTGCGGGATTTGACATTCATGGCAACTTAGCGTTTATGGTTTGTGATCCAATGAAGCTTGTTTCTGCACCTCAGAGGAAAAGAATTTCTGCCACTGCCTTTTGGAAGAAGGATTTCCCTAAGCAGTTTGGGATTCCAGTCCCAGTGATCCGGCATTGGTTAAATCGGCATTGGAAAGGCAGCATAGAGGAACTTGATAGGCCAAGGATTCCGGCGAGGCTGAAGTTTCGCCACAAGGAGAGAAGTACAGAGTCTTCCAGTAGTTCAATGAAACTCAAGAGGGTTCACAAGGAGAATGAGCAGAGTGTAGAGTCCTCAAACAATTCAGAGAGTCTTAAGGGCTTCCAAAGGCAGATGGAGGAGGATGAGGAAGTGTCCAGCACCGTGGTTGGGCCTGAACATGAACTTTTGTATAGATCAGGCATTGTTTCTGTAGATGTTGGAGAAACCCAACTGAAAAAGAACAATAACTTGAGGACGCATCCTCCAGTATTGCCTGATAATGTAAAATTTGTCAGATCAGGAATGCCTGAAGGGGAATGTGAGATCTCAGGATCTAGAATCCATGAAGGGGAAAGCCAGATCGAGAAGGAATATTTGGAGTGTAGCACTAGTGCACTGCAAATGGAAGATTATGTAGGGAAGGCAAACAATGTTGGTGCCGATCAGAGTGGGCCTGGAAATGAGGATTGGTGTCTAAAGAAACATGTCATTGTAAACCCTCAAGAGGAGAAAGATGCAGAGGAACCCATTAAAGATGTGCTTTTGAAGGGGACACAAAATTTGCACACACCGAAGAAGGTGCATAAAGAAAGCATTCATGCTCTTCAAAATGAAATTCACAAGGTAAGCCTTCCTGGATCAGAAATGAAAATTCCGAAAGAAAAGCTGCAGCATTTGAATTCCACTATTCCAAAAGTGGTATGTAAAGAAACTAGCCCTTCACATCCAACTGTTATTCACAAGAAAAGTCAGCAGCATATGGACATAAGTTTTCTTAAGGTGATGCATGAGGAAACCATTCCTACACGCTCCGCTGAGATCCAGAAGGAAAAGTACCAGCTCTTGGAGACAAGGTTTCCTCCTAAACATGATAAAGGTAAGGAGAAAATAAGTTATCTTTCACAGCTCAAGGAGCACATGTCAAATATTCACGCAGAACTTGATAATTCAGAGGGAAAGAAACGGGCTGAAGATTATAAATCAAGTATGCCAGATGGCCAGAGCACAGCTCAAGATGAATTTAAAGAAGCTGGTGTTTCTAATGACCATGAGAGAAGAGGGGAGGGATCTCTGTTTCTTTCAGCATTTAAGGGTCCCTTGTCAAGCATTCATATGCTTAGTGATTTGGATGAAAAGAAACATATGAAGCAGAACCCATCGGATATGAAAGAGGTATGGTGGAGACCTACAACTGAATATGCAGAATCTAATTTTTCTAGTCATCATGAGACAAATAGGGGAAAATTGATTAGTTGTGCACAGTTAAAGGAGCCAGTGCCAATTGTTTGTATCAAAGCTAAGCATACAGAAGAAAAGAGACACGGTGAAGAAAAGCTGTCAACCTTACAACAGTCGCTGAAAAGGCATAATGCTGAATGTGCAGAATCCAATTTCACTGATAAACATGAGAAATGCAGTGAAAAATCATGGAATTTGGCAAATGTCAAGAAGCCTATCTCAAGTGCCATTCATTTAGATCTGAAGCATATGGAAGAAGAAAAGCAGGCCAAAGGGGACGTATCAAGAAGAGCTGAATGTTTAGAAGCAGACGATGCTCAAAAGGCTAAAGAGGACCAAGTAGCAGAGTTAGAAACAAAAGAGGACTCTTCAGACAATGGTTCAGTAGAGGATTTTGGAATTCAGATGAGCCACATTAGCTCTTGGATTCAAGCAAGCACTCAAAAAGAGACAGACAGCAGTGATATAGAAACAATGTATTCGGCAGAAACAAGAGAAAGCCGGAATTATAGCCCGAGAGAGAGCTATGGGAAGAAAAACATTCCATATGTAAGGCGGAGTCAGAGTTCCATGAATAATATCAGAGGAATTCAGCATTGGGAATGTGATAGAAGGAATTCATTTCCTGGAAGGGTGAAGTCTGCCCAACCTAGACATAAAAACCAAGTGCATCCTTCATGTAGCAGAAAGATAAGCTTGCAGATTCCCTCATATAGAGGTCCTGATTACTTTGGCCCAACTGTCTCATCCATTATGAAAAAGCGCAACTTAAACGCAATCAATAATAATAAAGAAACTGTTCCACAGCAATCACCGAGATGGATATTTTGAATTGAGGTCTAGTAGTTCACTGAACATAATTCTCCACCCCTTACACTGAAGGAGTTGGAGCCGAGAAAGTTCTTACTACCTCATCAGTTAGTGAAGGCCCATATGAGAAAATCAGAAGAGATTTGTCAATGTGATTGCCATTTGACATTCAGTCACCCTGCTCTTTTTTGTCTAGCAATCTCTTTACCTGTGCCCTTGAGTTCATTCATAAGGCACTAGACAAAAGACACTTAGCTATTCCAATCAGTTGAATAAAAAGGGTGCGAAAAGTAGAATGTAGGTCATAAATTTCAAGGTCCATTCTTCTTTCTGAAGGATCTGTTGGAGAGGAAATCTGTTCTTTAAAAGACCAGGAAAAGAAGTTCCTTTCAAATCCAAGATGTACTATCACCAGGGAAGGGAGTTCTTAAATTTAAAAGTTGGTACCATTCTTCTGACTGGCAAATTTGATTGTTGCTCTTTGTTTGATGGGAAAATAAACGAATTTTGAAAGGCATTAGGGCCTTGAATTTTGATCCTTAAACGAGTGACTAGAATCCCTACTCACGAGCTGTTTTTTTCTAGTTTTGAGTGATGTTGGTTTGTTATTATGACTAAGCTGCAGAGTTCCAAAGCAGTGGAATAATGGTGTTTCAAAGAGGAATTGTGGCAAGATTATTGTAGATAATTTACTAGCATAGATTTCTCTTAACCGAGATCTATTAAGTGTCCTGAGGGGTAAAATAAAGGCCCAAATGCCCCTCAAAAAAGGGAGGGTTAAGAGGCTCTATGTTCAAATTAAGTGTTAAGATGAATCTATACTATATTTTTTAATGTTTTTTGGTCTTGTTTTAAGAAATTTTAGTTTATCAGCACTGCAGACCTATGTAGCACATCTCTTTCCCCTAGCCGAGGAGCCCCCGGTTTCTCTCTGGGCAACCAACCAATTTTATTTTGTTGACCATATGTTTCCCACAAATTTTGGATAGCAAATATTTCACTGAACCAACCTTGACTTGAAGGAATTTTCATTCTCATTCGATGCTTTAAATCACAAGCACAGCAAACCAGACGAGATCTTTATGTATGTCTGAGGAATCAGGCTGCTCAAACAGTTTGAGCAAAAGCTTGCAGGTAGCTGTGCTATTGGGAGAATATGATTGGAAATGATAATTTGCTTCATTGTAAACTGAAAGGGATCTATTAGCCTCTTTAACTCGTAAGCAGCTTAAGATAAATTTATTGAGCAGGAAATTGTTTGCTTAGGTGATTGCACAATCTGTTAAGCATTCTGCTTAAGTAATAATAAGATTCACCGAACTGAGTTCTATTTTGTTTAATCGTAAAGTAGTTTATTACCCACTCCCAAGCAAATTTACTTGCCAGAGTGTAAAATGTTTAACGGTTAATGTCCACTGATAGACCAAGTCCCGATAGACCAGCCCGTATTGTGCCCGTGATTTCCTAAAAACTGTTTCATGTGATGTCTCCCCTCGCCTAGTACTAGAAAGGCACCACAATATGAAGGCTGTTGCTTGTTTTGGATTTGTTTTTAATGAATGTTTTTGGGTCAAAGCATTTACAGTGAGACTTGAACTCTGGTGAGGGTTTTAATAGCGCTTTATTTTCACTTGCCTTTCAACATTTTCGTGATGTGATTTGTCAGTTGTGTTTCATTTTCTGCATACTCGTTTGATGAATCGTTGAATCTAACATTTTGGTATCAAACCCTAGTCGGGGTTGATGAGGTTATTTTTATTTCTACTTTTTTCCCTGGAAAAAAATGTTATTTTAATATTAAGATATTATGAAAATTATACTTTTTAAGTGTAAATACAAATTGCATATTGTATTTACAGATTTAATTTTTACAATTAAGTGCATATTGTATTTACAGATTTAATTTTTACAATTAAGTAGATTTCATTTTTGTTTTATTGAAAAATAATTTTTAGATATTTAATTTAGAAATCTTATGGCAAAGATTCATATGAAAAACAGCTGTTCAGAATTCAAATATTGTGTCAATTCTTTATTAGAATCCAGTTATTAGATTTACGAAGTCTCTTCATTCTCTTTGATAGGGTTTCATTTACAACTACCACCATCCAGGTATTCTGATTTTCATTTCCATCCAATGTGGAGGGCACTAAATCCTTAGTCTGTAATTTAGGCATCCATTAGTATCTTTTCTGAAACTCTTCATCTATCCAATGTGGAGGGCACTAAATCCTTAGTCTGTATTTCTAGGCATTTATTGGTATTTTTTTTGAAACTGTAGTCTGTAAATTTTCTGCATTTTATTCCTCTTCATCATTTGATCACTGTGTTTTTTTTGTCTGTTAGCGTGTCTGTGACCTGCTACCTAGGCCATATCAACTCTTATCATGGTTGGATTTTTTTATGTCTCTTCTCAATGGCAGGTTTGGAACCTGGATAGCCATGCAAAATGAGACCATGCAAAGCTAGGCCCATTGAAACAGATTGCTCTAAGGAGATAAAGAGAGCTATTTAAAGAAGTGTAAGCAATGTAATGAAACATAGTGAAGAATATTGTGATTATACAAGCAAAGATTGCTTGAGGAGTTTTATCCTTCCATAAGGATTAATAATATATGGTGTTACCCTACCCCAAGGGTTTTGTCTACATCTTGTGTTCATGTTATGGTGAATGTTTTAGATTATTTTTGTTGATATTGTAGATCTATTTTGAGATTTATCAACAGATCTATTCAGATACTTCACATTGAACATCTGTTACTCAAATGATTCTTATCAGTTCCCTTCCTTGTCCCCTCCTTCACTGGCCAGGATAGATTGATTTGACTAGCTGGGATAGATTGATTTTACAACCGACGAAGCACCACACCCTGGCGATAAGGTGTACTTTCCACCGGCAAGGGCTATGGGCTGGAGTCCCACTAATAACTAGTTCATCTCAAACTATTCTCTCTCTATTCCCGGGCGGAAAGAAGAGCCCAGTTCCTGCCGGCATTCATGAATCCATGTCACTCCGGCTCGGCTTGTTGTTATACTATATGATATAATAGTAGTCGTATCCTTCGACTTCGACTTCATCTTTGAGTGACATCTGACAGGTAATATGTTGTTGGGAGTAGGGAGCGTACCCTGCCACGACGGCAAGAACTGGCGCCTTTGAAGGCGCCTAGCTTTGCGCTGATCGCTTTCTTTGCCAGGCTAGGCTCCCAGCCTAGCAGGTTATTGTGTTTTCTTTTTCACTATTCTTTTCACTCTGCTCATTTGGAGAGCTCTTTCTTTTTTGACCGTCAAACTTATAATGGGAAATAAAACACAATGCTATTGAAAGATTGAATGATAATTTAGAAAATTAAAATAAAATGCTTATTTCTATCAAAGGAGGTCACAAATGCAATCTCCACAACCTTATAACCGAAACTTAACTGTAGAGATTAATTACTTAAATTGTTCTACCAGGGCACCAAAATAATAAGTATTTCATTAAAACTGCAATGACTATTAAAGCAAAATCACAGTAAGTATCTATGCCAGTGGGTTAACAGTGAACAACAAACATGATATCAAGTAGCAGTGTAAATAGCCCTTGCATTAGGAGGAGGATCTAGCCTCTGCATTGGGAGGAGGGTTTTTGTGATGGCGACAGCTGTATTTTCATCACGTTCCTTGATATTTGGAAACAATGATGAACGCCCAAATTCCCGTCACGGGGCCGTTTGGCCAAGGTTAATAGATTTCATTTCCCATCATCCTCGTCAAATATAAGCAATCTGGTTCAAATTGACAGGTCCGTTCAGGGTGTTCAAAACAGGTAAAAGCAGTATCCAATTTTGATTAGTATGATTTGTGTGGTAAGGAAAATCCACAGTATTTATGTTTGTTTGTCGACGTTTCACAGTATTTATGTTTGTTTGTCGACGTTTCGGATTTATATCAAGATTTCTGTGGTAAGAAGAATTCGCAGTATTTATGTTTGTTTGTCGACGTTTCGGATTCATATTTGAATATGATTCATATTCATAACAGTATTTAATTTCTAATTCTGTTTAGAAATCTTGTGAGAAATTTCGGATTTAAATCGAGATTTCTATTGTAAGAATTATATTTGTTTATAGACTTTTTGAATTCATATCAAAATCCATATTCAGAATAGTATCGAATTTCCAACTCTGTTTAGGAATCTTGTAAGAAATTTCGGTTTTATATCAAGATTTCTATGATAATAAGAATTATGTTTGTTTGTCGACGTTTCGGATTCATATCAAAATCCATATTCAGAACAGTATCCAATTTCCAACTCTGTTTAGGAATCTTGTGAGAAATTTCGAAATGCAGAGTTAGAAATCTTGTGAAAAAGTTCGAAATTAACATTGCCCAGTGTACAAAGAATATTTAGTCTTTCTATTTATGGAGCCCCACCTGAGTCGCTCAGGCCTAGAGGCCGTAGATCAGTGCCCCAAGGCAAGTTTCTTACAGTGGACACCAATTTCGTGGGATTTTTTGATCTGGAAATTTGGCAGCGGTTTTCAATCCTATTTCGATGGTTGCTTATGTAATTTAGGAGGATAAATCTCCTTTCTTTATGGTTGGGCTCCTCTACGATTTTTATTCTACCTCTCCTGTTTATTTCTGAACAATATCTCTGATAAGAGTTTGAGTTGGGTCTAGCTATGTAAGGTTGGGTTTAGTTCGTGTCCTGTGGTTAGGGGATGTAGTGTTATTTTCTTCATCCAGATTCTATTTTTTAATGACATGTTGAGTTTATTAGGAGTAAATTGTTGAAATAATTTTGAAATAGGAAAATATTATTGATCTGTCCTGAAATCCAATATGATTATAACATTTAAATTTTTAATAAAAATTAGATTTTAATTCATAAATATTGAGATATATGCAAAAATTCTATTTCACTTCACAAGTTTGATTTTATTTCTCTTTATATACAATAATAAATGGCGCAATACCCACCTTATTACAAAACATAAAATATCTTATTACATAACATAAAATACTCTGCATGCATGCTGAATGTAATGTGTACTTACTGCTAGCCATAGTAAATAGCCACTACTCAGAAACATTTAAAACCCTTGTAACAGATATTGTAACAGATATTCGATGTAATAATACAGAGCTGGTGAGAGGCGTTTAAAACCCTTTAAGAGAGATTCGATTTCAACTCACAAGCTTACTCTTATTTTTTTCCCTTTAATTGTAATAATACATGGCCGGTGAGAGGCATTTAAAACCCTTGTAACAGAGATTCGATTTCAATTCACAAGCTTGACTCCTTTTTTTTCTTCATTGTGAACCAATTAAAAGGAGAAAAAAAGTCAAGCTTGTGAATGGAAATCAAATCTATGCTACAAGATTTAAAAAAGAAGTCAAGCTTGTGAATTGAAATCAAATTTATGTTACAACAGTAAAATGTACATGTATATGTCAACAGTTACAAGCAGTAGTTTGATATGGCAAAATCACTGTCTTGAATGGTTCGATTTGGCAAAATCACTGTCTTGAATGTTTGTTAGGAGTAGGCCTTGGTTTCAACCAGATTGACACTTATTTGTGAGTTGGGTGTGACATTATTTTAAGTCAATTGGCTATGCAATCTACTTGTTTGAGGGGTGAACCCTAATATCTTTAGGAGTAGAGATTTCACTGTTATAATGGAAAAAATAAAATATATGTGAACATAGTATGCAGAGTGATGGAAACTTAGTGGGATGTGTGAAATGGTGAAATAGAGTATGCAGAATGATGTTTCTACATGGAAACTTAGCAGGATGTGTGAAATAGTGAACAAAATGTTGGGTTAAAATTGACTAGGTGAAAGCGTCAATGAGTTAAATCCATTTTAGGTAAACAATGGTGGTTTTCGGGCCCACAGTTTTGGTAGCCCATGGTATTGTGCTAGTGGATTGCATGTAATGAAGCCTTTAAATATGTTTAAGAGGAACTAGGTTTTGGGCAGTGTTTTGCAGAAGCGGTCAAGGAGGCAAGCGGCCGACAAACGGAGGTTAATAGCATCAGGTTCAGGTATTTATTTCAAATTATGCATTGTTTTAATCTCTTATAAAATTTTATTATAATTGATAAATTTGTAGGCGAATGTGCTAAATTATAGAAATTTCTTGACTTTTACTGTTATGTTGTAAAATAAATGGTTGTTTAATTAATTCGGCCCCTACATTTGGTATCAGAGCCCTAGTTCAAAATCTGGAACCAAGGGCCTACCTACCCAATCATAAATTTAAATAAACACTCCTACTTAGTTGTGGTAAAACCCTAAATAAACACATTAGGTTAAATAAGAATCTAGGCCTATGAGCCAAGTTCCCAACTCCAAGCTCTAGCTCTCATTCCCCTCCGCTTAACCTGCAAACACTGTCTTGAAATATGTTCAGAATTCAAAACTTAATGAATCTACTTCACAATCTAACATGCCTTAAGTTAAACATCCTAAATTTAATGGACTTCCAAAGAAATAGCCTACTTCCAAAGAAATATCCTAATTGTGGCACACAGAACTTGTATAAATATTCGTATCCTCTCCAAGCAAAACAAAAATCTATCTATAAAAAAAAAACTGACAAGAAGTTTCGTGAGCTTAAATTCTGTGAAAGAAATGATGGGTTCTTGTTATAGTAATGAAGATGGTGATATGATTTATCATCTGCCAAATTAGCACAAATAAATACTGGGGCTGCAGGCAAATTTTGCATGATTTTGATGGGAAAAATAACCTTTCGCAGTCTAGTTGAATGACAATGTTTTAACGGTTCAAGCACTCTTTGTATCTATAATAATGTTTTAGAAAGAAGTTTTAATAAAATTAAAATCAAAATATATATATATATCTTCCGTTAGAGACGAATGCAACTTTTCTCTGAGTTTGGCAGACCTGCAGAAGAAATAAGGTAAGATACTAGATAGCACTGTAGAAGAAAAGTGATTTTAAAGTTATAAATACTATTCCAAAATAATAAACTGTACATATAAAGAGTTGTAAAAGAAACTTCAAAAATAGATAATAAAGAGTTGTAAAAGCAACTTCAAAAATAGATAATAAAGAGTTGTAAGAGCTGTTTCAGGGTTCGGTGGGAAAAGTCACTTTAGACTGATAGGATAAGCAACTTCAAAAATCGCGAATAGAGCTTTTCAACGATTCTATTATAATACGTGAAAACCACTCTGCACTTGACTTGAATAAAGGTTAGTGTCGATCTCCTGAAACGAGTTGTTGATACGTATATTATAGGTGCCCACCCCTCCTTCACTGCTATTCCCTTTCAATAGCTTGCTTTAGTGTATCTATGCTATTTCCCCACCTATCCGGGCGTGTGCTTTGTCCGAGAGCATACTCGTTGCTAATATTGTCGTTCATCTCATCGATTGAATGAAAAAGGGATGATCCTGCGCGGTTTCATTACCATGTTTTCACACCGTCTACCAGGAGCTATTCCATTCCTATTGATCCGGATGTCTAGATAGTCACCGAGGAGAGGAGATGGATGTGCACTCCGAAAAGAAAATAGATCAATTTATGCGGCATAATGAAGGGAGTAACGACAACACTATAAGTTGGAGAAAAAAAAAAAAAACACACTGATTTGAACTGGTGCTTTCTGTTCATACTTTAACTATGTGTCAAACACTATCAACCATAATCAAATACCGTAGTCAAACACTATCAACCATAATCATTTATAGTAAAGGAGAGGAATTTACATAGACAAAAACCAATATCATTTGCATTCCAACGCTTTGGATTTCCCAGACAACTTCCTTTAACCAACTATAAATTCGGGTCCTCTTACAGTTAACAACATACAAAATTGCCAGAGGAGTAAAGGAGAGGACTTTACATACGCAAGGACAAATATAATTTACATTCCAACACTTGGATTTTCCAGACAAATTCATTTAACCAACTATAAATACGGGTCCTTTAAGGAAGCCTTGCAAGTTACAATCATAGCGTATGGGAAATCGGCTAAGGGAAAACTTGAAAAGTACTGTATTAATTTCAGAGAGAGATATGAAACACTAGACAATAATATGTCTATAGATAACCAGATACAGACTTGGGACATAAACTAAGGACTTTCATAAAACATGTAAGAGTCCAAGTTTCACTGAGGGTATACAGAACTTTCCGATTGTATAATGGGAAAAGCCTGTCAATCACATCCGATTCCTCCAGAATGCCAAAGCGTTGAACCCTTTGGGTTTATGGGTTTATCACAGTGAAATTTGTATTGAAAGGGATCGTCCTAGTGAATTATATATACAACAGAAAGAAATTGACAGGGTCCTTTCATGCATATCTAGATATATAAACAAGTCCTAGATTTAGAGTTGACTGATTATGAAGGAGTATCCAATGCCAGCTTCATTTGCCCAGCTGCTGAAAAATACGAAATGGATTTTATATTCCTTTTGGCAGCAGGAGGCCTAGAGGAGGAATTTGTCGACAAAACATCAGGATTAGGCGTTGGATACCCATCAACGTTATTCACAACATTATTGGCTGGCTCCAGTCCAGGTTGCGGCTGCTGTTGCTGGGGTCTGTGGGCATATGGGTGCATGTGACCGGGAGGATACAAAGGGGGTCCGAACCTGGGAGAATTCATCATAGCATTTGCAGGAGCAACGAGATTATTATTAATCCCAGATTTAAAGTCCCTCGTATTGTCATCATCGAAGTTGGAAGGCCGGGGTGTACGGCCTCGTGAGGATTGCAGGGAATAAGCATCAGAGGGCCCAAAATTAGACTGGCGAGGGCTCATTCCACGGCCTGCCATCATTGAATAGAAATCCGAATGATTTCACCTCAATTAACAGAAAATTTGCCAAGCGCGTGACCTCCCCTAACCAGACCAGACCAGACCAGACCTATGGCCAGACCTAGCAGTAGCTGGCGCAACGTAAGCACAGAGTAATGCATTTGAACGGAAGAAACTTGCAGCTAAGCAAACCATGTCAGATAAAAAGATGCCAAAAAAAATATCTAGCAAAATTTGCAAGGCCAGGTAAAATATTAAGCTAACTTGAAAAGACGCAAATTTGTGAGATCAAAGATTAAGAAGTAATCTACCAGAAGCCTGAGGATCGCCACAGCCATGGCCTGCTTTCTAAACCTTGGTGATTTCAGCTCCTGAATAGCAGCCCCGGCAGACTAAGAAAACGAAGGAGGCAACAAAGTAGAACGCCAAAAGAAGTAGAACGTCGAGCCGAGGAAAGAGGCGAGCTTAGGCTTTGGTATTGATAGCCGGAGGCCGGGCACGTGGGCCTCATGCCAGAAGCCCGACCTTAAGGGCTGCCAGCGAATGCCACGGATATTTTTTTATATATAAAAATGTTTGGTTTTAATAAGTTGTTTAAAAGTATTAATACGCCTTCTTAATAATTAAATTATCATTTTTTTTATATATTAATTTTTAGTTGTAATAATTTATTTAAAAGTAATAATACGCGTGCATAAAATTTTAAATTATATATATATATATATATATATATATAATTATGAGTTTTTATTTTATTAATTTAATAATATAGGGCTAAGTATAAATTTAAATGGAGTCCGTGAGATTTGAACCCCGGACCTCCCCACCGGTCAAGTCTTTACAAAGCCCGCCTTGCCAACGCACCACACGATGTGACTTTTACAAATAAATTCACATATAAATACTTTAATTGTCATACCCAAGACCACCCACCAAGCGAAGCATCTTAAGAAGAACCCTAGCGCCGAAAGGTACATAGCACTGCTAAACGCCAAAACGGGGTTGGCAGTTGGAGATAATTGTTTAAATGTCGCGGTTTAATCCTATTTAATTATTAAACGTGGTAATTATATAACCTTACATCATTTTTTTAAATGTGATTAGGTAAATGTTTAAAAAAAAAAGTAAACATGCTAATGGATGCCCTGATAAATGCAAGAAAGTTATGAACAATAAATCTAACCCATTGATTTTGGAGGACGACTAAGAATATGCCAGCATCTTTAATGCATAGCCATCAGATCAGGGTTTAAGGTTAATTAAGATTAAAAGATCATTAATTGTGCCATTGTCAATAGGTGTACGCATATTGGCGTAAATTAATAAACATAAGGTCAGAAGTCACTTTAATCAAGTTGTAAGCGAAAAGTTAAAAGGGTTTAGACTAGGACAAGCGGGAAGGAGGCAACATATGCACTAGGAGCGTAAGCATAGGAAGTGGCGAGTGAGGCGCAAGGATAATGTAGCTACAGGGCAAGGGAACCAATAGTTATTTTCGTAGGGGCGAAGAAATCAAGCTTAGACGCTTAACCCTAACCCTAACATAGCCAATCCCCTAATGGAGTAATGTCTGTTTACAGACAAGTAAAAAAAACTTACGCCTAACCCTATTTCTAGTTTGAGTAGCACCAATTTGAAACATCCTAGAACTCACCCTGACAACTTTGGTGGATGCAGGTCAAAGCATACAGGATGGTCAGGACTCAAGGGAGTCGAGGCAGGGGAGCGTCGTCGCAAGCACCGCCAACACCGCCAGCGCCACCACCACCATCGCCTGAACTAGCCCTCATACTGCGCTCGTTGGAAGCCATCAACGAGACTTTAAAGGGGCGACAACCGCCAGGGACTGAAGTGGAACCCCCACCGTTTGGAACGGGTAATCCAGAAGCGTCAAGGGATTCAGGGGGAGGACCTCCACCTGAAGACATCACGCGGGAATTGCAGAAGATCAAACTTCCGGAGTTTGCCGGGGGTCGCGCCAGTGAACGCGTGGAAGCATGGTTGGAAGGCATGACAAGGTGTTTTGCCTTAAGGGACTATGCATCCAATTCAAAGGCAAAGATCGCCATTTTTCAGTTAAGAGACATCGCTTTGAACTTGTGGGGCAACCTGGAAAGACAACTGCACCTTACCCCAGACACAGTATCTTGGGAACTTTTCGAGGAGAGGTTCCGAAGGAAATATCTACCAGCATACTACGAGGAACAACAGGTAGGGGCATTTCATGCCTTAGTACAGAGAAATAGAACTGTAGAAGAATATGAGATCAGATTTATGGAACTGGTCAAATATGTGTCGTATATGGATAACGACCAACGATAGGCAGAGCGCTTCGTCTATGGATTGAACCCTAGGATAAGAGCTATGGTACGGATGTGGAAACCGTCTTCAGTAGCAGAAGCGGTGGAAAATGCGCGTTATGTGGAAGAACATATGAACTTGACCGGGGGTACAAGACCGACATTTCCGCATCGCTCGGGATTCGTAGGGAAGGCCCTGGGGACATTTCCTAGGGGAGGGGGCTCGAGGCCACTGCCATATGGTAACAGAGTCGCGCCAAGGACAATAGCTGCAGGGATTTCAATGACAACGAGTGCAGCATCTCGTTCATCGCCAACGGTGCAGACAGGTCCACGACCATCTCAGGGAACAACTTGCAGGGGCAGGGGTTCCAGGGGAAGGAACTCATTTCAGAGACAGTCACATAACAGGGCACAGATTCAATCTCGTGTTACCTGTTGGAGGTGCGAAAGACCCCATTACCAGCGCGACTGCCCAGAGTTACAATTAGGGTTCGTGCATAGAGAAGGAAAGACACTGATGGGGAGAGCAAGTAGCAACCACCAGATTTATGCAACGGTTAATAACCGCCAGGCCGAACATCAATCCACG
>ML778857.1:1346286-1365273 GCA_009831015.1 Picea engelmannii | reverse complement strand
ACTTGCGGGATTTGGTCAAGGGAACAAAGATATCTTTGGTTGGTTTTTCCCATAAGGGTTTTCCAAGGTAAATCGTGTGTCAATGATGTGTGCATGATTTGTGTGTTTTTTGTTGTTGCTAGTTTATTATTTCCCATAAGGGTTTTCTAGGGTAAATCATGTGTCAATGATGTGTGCATGATTTATGTGCTTTTTGTTGTTGCTAGTTTATTATTTCTCTCGTAGGATTTACTTATTCCTAACAATTGGTATGAGAGCTAGATTGACTTGGACTCTCCAACGAGAGTGGTCTTATGTCGAGATCCATGAAATCTGAGTGGATTTGCAAATCTAGTGTTTGGATCTACATGGTGAAGTATATATTTGTCAGATCCATTGGTAGCAAGAGTAGATTTGTTATGAAGAATTCTGGATCTAGGTGGATCTGTTGGTGTTTCAAATCTATTGCATATGATGGTGATGAAGCAGGTGGAGGTCGAGGCAATGGTAAGGCAAGAGGATGGCGACATTTGTAAGTGTCGGTAAAAGGAAGCAATGGATATGGTGAGTGCATTCTCGTGGAGTCCTAAAGGCAATAACAACACTAAAAAAATAAGTTATTATCAGTGAGAATTACATGTAAATGAACATACGATTGTAAGACTTTGTTAGGCATGCGTATCCTTGGTAAATTACTAGTAAATTCTAGACATAGACCTAGGCGATAGGGGTTGAACATGTCAGATTCCTAGATACATTGGTTATAAACTTTGAGGGGGGTAGGATAGGATTGTTGAGTTAAACTTGACTCGCTTAGAGAGTCAATGGGTTAAATCCATTTTAGGTAAACAATGGTGGTTTTCGGGCCCATGGTTTTGGTAGCTAGTGGTATTGTGACTGTGGATTGCGTGTAATGAAGCCTTTAAATAGGCTTATGATACTCCATTGTAATGGGCTTGGAGTTGAGGGGTGAAGGCTCACTTGGCTGGTTTGGTTGGATTTGGTCAAGGGAACAAAAAATTTTTTGGTTGGTTTTTTTCGTAAGGGTTTCCAGGGTAAATTGTGTGTCAATGATGTGTGCATGATTTATGTGCTTTTTATTATTGCTGGTTTATTATTTATCTTGCAGGCTTTGCTTATTCCTAACACAGAGGAGTGGCTACTAGCCTAAAAGGAATTTGGTCATCTACCAAGAGAGTTTACTACCACGAATAAAGAATTTGACCACCAAATTTGAAGTTTTGTTTCCATTGACAAGAATTTGACCACACTTTACCAAGTTTGAACTTGCTCTAATGTGGATTCTATTGAACCAAATAGTTCATTAATTGAGCATCCATTGTAAAAGGTACAAATACTCATAAATATAATGTGCTCTAGTGTGGATTCTATTGAACCAAATAGTTCATTAATTGAGCATCCATTGAAAAATGTACAAATACTCATAAATATAAATTCAAAGGAAAAATAGTAATGAATATGAATGATACAAGAGAATGCTACATAGTGAAAAAATTCATGTCTACGCTAAAGATTGAAACTCTATATAATAATAATGATAATAAAATATAATTTATATTCATTACAATGCGTTTTTATTTGTGGATTCCTGGCTCTATACTTTGTTTTAGTTTAGTGTTAGAATATGTTGTCATATTGTCTAGTATTGTTTAGAGGTCAAATTTGTTGTTATACTTTATTATAATGGTAGTCATAGCATTTAAAACAATAGTTTATGAGATATTTACACACATGTAATGAGACATCATTAAATTCATAAGAGTTTGAGTGGAGTATTTATGGTCTAGTGGCCATATTTGTTGTTGTATGTAATGTAGTTATGATAGTTGTATAATTTAAAGCCATCATTTGTGCGACATTTATGAAGCCATATTTGTTGTTGTACTTAATGTAGTTATGATAGTTGTATAATTTAAAGTCATCATTTGTGCGACATTTATGCAAATGTAATGGGGCATTGTTAAATTTTAGTAGGTTTCTTTAGTGATCATGTGACTTCTTGTTACTTAATAAAGGCAGCCAAGTGAGTTGTTAGGTGAGTTTTTTATTATCTCACATTCATTATATGAAATTGTCTTTTCATGATTGAGGTCTATATATTGAAGAAGTCTTTATATCATTATTCATTCATTGGTGTGGATCATCCATCAAGGTGGTTCAATGTAGGGTCTTGTTCAAAATGGTGGCTCAATTTAGAGGCTTGTTCAAAATGACTTAATGTAGAGCTTTGTTATAGGTTTTACCATTATAAATCTTGATGTTCATATCTCTTGTATTTTATTTCTTAACTTGTTTTAAAGTAAATAGTGTATACTAATAAGATATAGGAAGATTATTGATAAGGTGGTTCAATGTAGGGTCTTGTTCAAAATGGTGGCTCAATTTAGAGGCTTGTTCAAAATGACTTAATGTAGAGCTTTGTTATAGGTTTTACCATTATAAATCTCGATGTTCATATCTCTTGTATTTTATTTCTTAACTTGTTTTAAAGTAAATAGTGTATACTAATAAGATATAGGAAGATTATTGATAAGGGTTGTGCCTTTTACCTAACACAATATCAAAGTGTTTTTTTAACATGGTATCAAAGCTATTAAACTAGCCCCATTGGTTTAATCTTCCATGTTACCACAACTTTGATATGCATTCTTTTCTTTTCTTTCAAGGCATTCATTTGAGGTTTTTTTATTATTAATAGTTAAAGGTACATCTCAAAAAAACTTCAAATATCTTAGCACCATTTTTTACAAATATTTAAAAGTTTTTTCTTCTCTATGTTACAACAATTCTCCATGGCTGATGTTTTCTCTTTCTTTTGGTTTAAAGGTTGTATTTAGCATTGAAAAAAATATGTTATCTATGATAGGGATTGAAGAATGGGTGTGAAATTTCACATGATTTGGACTCTCTAATTGAGATAAGAGGACAATGCTAGACTCTACATGAAAAAGTGATGGAGCAATGTCTTATTTTTCCCCAAATTTGTTTGTTTTAATCTTCAAATTTAATCCCAAATATTAACACTACTTTTGGAAATTTCTGTTTTTAGTAATTCTATTTTTTAGAAAATTTCTCTCTTGAGAACATTTCTATTTTTGAAAAATTTATGCTTTTGATTAAACTTAGAAGGGCTATAAAATTATCATGTGGCTTTTATTTTAGTTCAAATATTGTTTTATTATGGCTATTATTTTATGTACTTTCCATTGGTGGAATTAGATTTGACAAACCTTGCTTTATGTGATTAAATTTTGGGTGTTTTCACAATGACCTACAAACTTGTAGATATGCATGAGTTGGAGCTTATGTGCTTAGGGATAAAGGTTTGATACATTTTATCTAATAGTGACATCCAAGAACTTACATATACTACACAACTAGCTATTTATGAAGAACAATGGGAACAAGCCAGAGGCTTCATTGGAAATATATTATCAAATGCCTACGAGTACAAATTGAAGTTGTAGGATTTGACTCTAGTGATCCATTTGACAGAAGCAATATTTTGTCACAACTTGCTTTTATGTCAAATGTTTTGGACACATACATTACCCACTACTTTTAGTATCTCGTTACCGATGATATTGTTCATTTGAAAAATTTCTCTAATTCTTCACCAAGTTCTTGATTGAAATGACATTCATCCATCCATGAAAATGATTGGGGATCATGAATAATTTTTCATTAAATGGGAATGCTAATTTAATTTCATATTATTATGAATATGCTTTCATTCATTTGTTGAACATTAGGTAGAAATGTTAGAATATGTTGTAATGTTGTTTAGTGACCACATTTATTGTTATACATGTGATTATGAATGTAATTGTAGCATTTAAAATCATAATTTGTGGGGCACTTATATACACTTAATGGTGCATAATTATATTCATTTAGGTCTTTTAATAAAGATTTTATTTGTCGAGTGGACACATTTTTGATGTCCTTAATATAATTATGGTAGTAGTTGTAGCATTTAAAACCATCATTTGCAAGGGATTTATATACATATAATTAAATATCATTGGATTTATTGGATTCCTTTTGTAAAACATCAATGTGGCTCCTTGTTACTAGTGAGCAAGTGACTTGGTGATTCTTTTTATTATTATCCCACATTCATTGCATGAAATGCTTGTAGCATTTAAAACCATCATTTGTGGGGGATTTATGTACATGTAATGAGGCATCATTAGATTTATTGGATTCTTTAGTAAAACATTAGCGTGTCTCCTTCCTACTTAACACAGGTGACCAAGTGACTTGGTAAATGAGTTTTGTAGGAGATTTAGTTGACTAACATAAAGAGTTGGCTAGAGATTTATATGTAAGAGTCAACTAAGCGGTCAATTCAATTGACCAACTGGTCGTGTCACTTGATAGAGATAGTTACAATACTTGTAACTACCTTCCTTTGTGTGAAGAGTATAAATATGTATCATGTCATTGTAATTAGAGAGATTTATCAAGGATCACTAAAATGCTACTTATTGTTGGCTCTATAGTTACCTTTGTGTGTGTGTGCTTATATAGATATGGATTGTATATTATGGTTTATTGCTACACTATTAGTGACTATATTGCATTGTAATTCATCATATTACAACACTGGTTCCATTGCTGATAATGTGGTGGGAAAGGAAATTGGAAAACTACTTGAAAAACTATGAAAGTAACCGATTGACCCTTTCACAGGCTGGGGAACGATTTTTTACAGAAATCCATAAGAAGTTCTTGGATTTAGTGACATTGGAGATAAATAAGTTGTTTGAGAGAAACACCACATGACCACAAAATAAGATTAGAGATTTCCTTTGGAACTCATCATCAAAGGTAGAATGAACTTGGAAGAATGGTTTGAGAAAATTGTGGACAAATTCTACGTAGAGAAAGTGATTAAAGAATGTACATCCCTTGATGATCCTAAGAGGAGATTCTTCACAGATGCACACAACAATTTCTTCTATTTAGTGCTAAAATTGTTTCACAAGTTCCTTATTAATAACATGGTCCATTATATTATATAATCAATACAACCATTAGTGATAACATTGAATACAATTTGGAAGGAGTAAAAAGAGTAGGAATTCTTCATTTAAAGTGAAAAAATAAAGCATGTCAATGAATGGTATGATCTCCATCATTGGCTAGAGTAGAGTTTGGGCCAATAATGGGGGCTAACTACTCATGAGATGACTCTATATACGAAAATCCCTAGTTGAATCACATTGAATTAAAAAGAGATCAGTAAACGAAGCAAAAATGCTTAAGAGAAAAATAAAGTGGGCATCGACTGAGAAAATAAGACAATATACATTAGAAGAAGAAAATAAATAAGAATTAAAGAGTAAAAATATCCAATCGATTTGTAGAAAATTGAGAGAGACAATATATAGTATATGAGATTTGACATAAGAGAGTTTGTAGATCCTCATTGATCTAAAAGAAAAGAAGAGGCACTGGAATGTCAAGTCGAGAGGATGCTAATCCTACTTGAGTTGAGTTTGGAAGGGAAATTGGGTGTGGAAGAGGAAGCAACTATGATGGTTCTTGAGGATACAGATCCACCATAATGATAGGTTGATGCAATGTTAACCATGTCTGAGTTGTGTTTGAAATGTCAACCTGATACAAAAGTGGAACCACCATTAACAATTTTTGGTATAGAAGAAATTTTGCATAGTCTAGATGTTAGAATGGGAGTCTTGCAACTATTGAACAACGCTGAATATATGGAGGTCAAACAGTCAGGGTTGATGATAAGAAGAATGTTAGAATCAAGCAAGAAAATTCTTAATGTAAATGAATCCTTCTAGCATAACTTGCACATTGAACCTGGATTAACCTCAATTTGGGGTTGATTAGATGAGAATGGTCAAATTATTGATAGAATATGGATTTAGATACCTTACATTGATGACAATTTATTAAATATTGTCCTTGAAAAAGGTGAATGAAATACTAATTCAAGTCAAGAGTCTCATGGTAGTTCCCCTCATTGAACTTTATCGATGAAGAAACACAAACCCCTTCAACTAACAATTGTGTCAGTTCATTTATAGAAGAAAGAAGACCACACTGACATATCATGGTAGAATATAAAGATAATGACTGCTAGACTAAGTTTAAATAAGAGGGAGAAAAAGAGGAGGAAAGAAACCACGATCGAAGTATTTTGGATCCTCCAATCAATAAGAAAGAGTAGTTGAGTCATATAATACAACCAAAACAAAGAATTGTTCAATTGTGGACAACAAACATGGAGCACCTTAACAATGGAAGGCTACCTCTATAAGAAGGACATGAAGACTCCCAATGCCACTAGTATATTTGTGAAAGGATATGGAGTGCAACATATGTTATTGATGAAGTAAAAAAATTGGCACAATTTGTGGGAGATTTACAAAGAAAAACATTCACATGGTTTATGAATTTTACAAAAAACTATAACAAAACAAAATATTAGATAAATGATGACTTCTTGTCATTCTTTAGGACCCAAGATACAAAGAATCTTGTAGCAAAAATGATCAAGGAGATAAAACAAATTCCAAATGAATCTATATGAAACTATGATAAAATATTTAAGGATATGTTGATATAGATTACTTATGTGATACATAAGGAGCTATTTGTACAGTGGTTCATCTATGGATCACTGTAGAAGATTAGAGTTCCCTTGAGAATGCACGAAATAAAAACTTGTGAAGAATCACTAAGGAAACAACAACAAATTTAAACCTATGAGGACTAGGTAGTCTCATCGATTAATAAAAGATTGGAAGAAATCTTGAAAGAATGAAAAAATCTATACAAAGTCTAACACTACAATCGAGGAAGCTAGAGCTTTGGTGTACTACATGTATGAGAAGGGACACAAACAGGAATAATTCCACTTGTAGCATCCCGCTCTTGCGCACACTGATCAAACTTATTATTTGAGGACACTTGCGTGCAAGTGATTCAGTTCATTATACGAATGATTGTTTTGATTATGATTATGAGATGTTGTGGTATTGATGATATGTTATTTTTGCTATATTTATATCGACATATGCTATTGACTAGTTTCTCCTGAGTGTGCAAGACTCTGGACGTTAGAGGATGCCGATGGCATCGATGGATCTCCTAGGACTCCAGATTGAGTCAGGGAGTGGATTGCTATGGTTTGAATGTTTTGATATTACATATGTGACATAAGACTAGATATTATGATGTTGATTGATTATAGCTGTCATGATTCGTTGGTGGATGTAGGGTGACGATATCTTGCTAAATAGACTCACATAGGACTAAAGGGGTCACATACGACAACCAAAGAAATTGAGGGAGAGGTGTGGCAACAACCCTGCCACAACCTACTAGCACTCCCGCCGTGGCTCGAATTGTAGGTTAATGATTACCTAGTTCGAGAGATCCACAATGCCGTGAGGGAAGACTGTGACAGTCGCTCACGATGATTCTAAGGGGCACGCAATAAGGCAGGGTCCTTATTCCTTAGAGGCCCTTAGTCTCCCACAAGGTCACCTGACAGAGTATTGAATCCAGGGGTTTGGCATCTACCAAATTCAGTCAAGAGGCGAGTGACACCCTTGCAGCACGTAGTGTGTCTTGAAGGGCATGTCGTGCAAATAAAAACAAAATGCAGGCGAGTGGCACCCTTGGAGCATGTAGTGCGTTCTGAAGGGCACATCGCGATTTTAACTATGGTAAATTAATAAACCTAGTGCCTAGAAAAATATGACTCCTTAGGACCTGGTCATCCTTGAAATGAATGAGGGTATGAGTAAAATTTAATAACAAATTTTTCCCTTAAAAAACTGTCGCCAAGCCTAGTGAATTTAAAACCTAGGTCTAAGTAGAACACGTGATAAAAAAAAACACTAAATGGACTTGTAACAAGAAGGGGGTAAAGAAAATTCAAACATTAGATATTAAAGTAAAATTTTTAATGGAGGATTAAATTATTAAAAGGATAATTTGTTGTTTATATCTAAACTTGCTAAATCCGAACTAAGCATAAAAGGGGAAACTTAAGAAAAAGGGAAATTTCTAACATAGTAGGGAATCTAGTCTTTGGAACCTTCTAATTATGAACTCAACTAGGTTTTAAGAAAGGCGTCAGTCATTTAAGAAATGTAAGGGAATAAAGGGACACCGAGGAGTGTTTTTAGGAACACTTTTAGGTGGGTGAGGGAAATAGGAAAATTTAATTAATTAATAAATGGATTTTTTGGTGTAACTAAGGGATCGGGTGACATGTGTACGGGGGAGGTTTTTCCTAATTAAATTTAATAAAAAGAATCTAATTAGGGTTTGGGAAAGGAATCACTAAGAAAACTCTATAAAAAGGATGGCGGAGGAGTATGGATCACATCTGGTATGCATAAGGTTACGTTGCCGGAGTTTATCTTGACTGAAATTTTTTCCCGTGGGAGTTGGGATAGCCAGCTCGGATAACGAGTGGTAGCTCGACCTTGCGAGGCGAGCTAGGAGCTAGAATTCTTTGGTATTGTGTGCGTGGCCCCTTTGCAGATCAGGGGGCTTAGGGGGAAGAAGAGTACCCCTAGCGTTAACTGAGAGGTACTGGTGAGGTCTCAATGATTGGAAAGCAAAAGCTGGTCGGAGTGCAAGTGTGGGACATCGAATTCAGATTCGTCATCGTCAGTCACGATATTTCGGGTAAAACTGTTATTTGTATTGTGATTAAACTATACTAGCATGGTTGTGGTAGTCTGATGATGTGATCTTCTTGTCATTTTTTTTTTCTGGCATATGTATTGTTATGATAATTGCAACAATGGATTCAGTAGATCTCAGTATATTGTAATCTGCAATAAAAATAAAACTAGTTGATTATACTCTTAATGAATGATCTGTTGTTAGTAGTATGTTAGTTTTCAGTTCGAGTAGTAGGCTTTCAACCTAATTAATATCTGGTATAGGAAATGACTACCTTATAGATGTTGTATGTGCACAATGCCTTGATGTTCTGTTGGCTCCTTCCCTTCTTAAGTTTTGCGAATCCCGTTTTCCTCGTCCTTTATTTTCCCCAATCAAATTCGCCAGAGCTAGGGATCTAACGACGCGTGGCTTCAGGACTTGGACGACTGAGATCCACTTCGGGTCTCCGGGCTCTAGGAAAATAAAAACTCAAATCTCGCCTACCTTTTGTGCTTTTACCCAGAGCTATGGATCTGACGACACGTGGCTATTATTGATCAATGACTCAGATTCACTTCGGGCCTTCGACCACTTCGACACTTCGGGCGCTTTTGAATGTGAAACATGAAGAGTTTCTTGAAGGAAAACTCCCGAAGTGAGATATTGGCTGCCGCATGTCCCTGCTGACGGATGGTTCAGATTCACTTCGGGACTTCGGGATTCAGCCCTTCAGAAGTTTTACAAACTTCCCACTTCAAAACTCTCGAATCTTATTTCCCCGAACACTTGGATCAGACGCCACGTGCTCCCTTCAAGATCAACGAATCATGCTTACTTCGGGGCTTTGGGGACTTCAAAACTTTTTCTTTGGTGCTATACTTTGCGCAAATTTGGACTTCCGGACGCTCGTGGGCCGCTGATTTGGACTGTTCCTGGAATCTCCGCCGCTGAAGGATTACAACTGCCTACTGCTTTTAAGCCCGAAATGGGCTTCTTTGAATGTTTCACTTTGTGTCCATGGCTGCGGCCTGCGTGAACAAGGATTTGGGCGACTGGCTGCGGGCTGTGAAAACACAGAGACTAGTGAATGAAAAAGGAGATGAGTGTTCATTCTTGGAGAAAAAAAGAGGGGTTTGGGGCCAATATTTCACTTCGGTAAGATATTTGAGGAAAACTAGGGTGCACAAACGAACAAGGGAAAACATAGAACGATTTACAAGCCGAAGGGGGGAAAAACTTAAGATTTGGTCTTCGAAAAGGATAGAGACAGGGCAAGACTATAGATTCGGGTATATCGACACACACCTATGGCCCTTGATAACCTTATGTGATAACATTTGGCTCCACTAGGGATGGCATGCTTCTCGCGAGCGACCAAGAATGCGTAGTTTCAGTGCCTTAGCTATTGGGCTATGGAGTCTAGCTCAAAACTTTCGTTGAAGAAAATAGGGAAATATGTACACTACTCTACTAAAAAACGAAAATGAACACATGGGATCCAAAAGGAACTTATTTATGTACACTCCTAGACTAACTATTTTTTACAAAGTGATAGGTGAAAGCAAACTTCCACCATAGCCACCCAGACTGCTCAGTAATAAAATTCTTCTCTTTTCTGCAAATAATCCATAAAAGGTAAGGGAAGTATGAAAACACGAAGGAAACATGTATGGGAAAACTGGAAATACCTCCAAATGATGAAAATATGAATAATTTTGCAGGCTCCAATGCTTTTGGAAAACACAGCTCCATATACAACCCCACAGGGTCACAAAATTTATAATCAAGAAAGCTCGACTGGTAAGAAATTACCTCCTGTACTTTATTGTTGCTCACACATTGTTCGATGTTCTCAGAGTGTACAGGTGGGTAGACCCTGTGAATGAAGAACCTATGAATGAAGTGAGTAATGGCTGGACCAAGTGAAAAGGGCAGAGTACGCTTGCTGGACCATGGAGCTTTTGAAAGTGCCCGCCTACAACCCCAGATGCAAGAAGAGAATATTCCGCTACGCCTTACGCCTATTCCCAAAAAAGTTTCACCGGTTGGTTCTGCTCATACCAAAGCTCCCCCTGAATCCAACTATTGATTCGATACCGCTTGCTTGCATTCGATAGTTAGATTGTCTAGGTGCAGTTCCCGAGCTCGTAAGAGCGAGGGAGGACTGATGTGGGTCAGCTGATCCGAGATGATATTTTCTCATTTACAGGTTTAAGACAAAAGATGAACTGCACCTCTAGTTCCTCCATTTTTCCTTTGTTTGCTCTGAAAACATCTGCTAGCTAAGAGCAAGAAGTCTCTTCATGTGTATCCATGGATGGCTCTTTCTCTGTATCATGCTGTTCTTGGTAGGAGCTTTCTCTTTCATAAGAAGATTGGCATCCTATGCTTTCTTCTTCTAAATACTCTCCAGGGGTAGGTGAGTGCAAAACTCGTTTATTTTTATCCTCGCTTTCTCTCTCAATCAGATCTTTACCAGACTCATCACACGAGGAACACTCTATCATCTGCAGAATGTGGAGTGCCAACTTTTTGCAACAGTCATAAAAAGTAAGATGAGACGGGTAATTCTTCTCGTAATACGAATTAAAAACATCGTGAAAATCCTCCAAAGAATGGATACTATCAACAGGGAGAGATAGACACCAATCAAGAGCATATTCCTCTAAAGAAAATCCAAACATCTTGATCGAGACATCCTCGTGAAAGAAGCTGTGCTCGAGCATGCATCCATGAAATTTTAATAAGTGTTTACCGATATTTTCATGCTTGCTTCCTCTGAATATCGGAAGATAGTCATCCCATTCATCTCTATCTAGCACTGGATGTGGATAACCAACTATGGTTGAGAAATTGAAAGGGGAAAATATCAGAGCCAAGATAGATGAGAGATGTGGCTCCCCCTTTTCTCCTTCATGGCTCTCCCTAGGATCAGATTCACAATCACCATAAACATGAACCATGGAGAGTCTCTACTCTTCATCGTCTTCATTGGGATATCCATCAAAAGTTGTTTTTTCTTGGTCAGTATCCAACATCACTTATTCATCATAAGCAAGGCTGTAAAGAACCTCTGTTTCTAGAAATGGAATATCCTTTGCATTTTCTTCGTAAGAGCGACGAGAAAAATCTGCCTCCAATTCCTCTATACTTGTGGAAAGTGATTGTATCAGCTCCATCAACTCCTCCGGGGGATGTCCCTCATCCTCACAGCTTTCGCAAGAACGAACCATGTCCCAGACGCCACCTCTATACTCCTCACAACAACTATGAAATATTAACTCAGAGGAATAATACCTTTGATAATGAGCATTGAAAGATGCATGAAACTGTTCCAGGGAGGAGATGCTAGTAGGGGGCAAGGAGTGATACCACTCACAAGCATCTCCCGCTAATGAAAACATGAACACCTTCAATAATACATCCTCATGATGTATCTCCCACTGATGCATGAGTTCATGAAACTCACGGAGATGCTCGACAGGGTTGTCATCTTTACGTTCTCTAAATATGGGAAAAAAATCACCCCACTCATTGATAGTAGGAACAATATTTGGAAAACCAGGAACATCAGAGAAATTAAAAGGAGCAAACCTGCGAGCCAAAATGGCTTCCATATGAAAATATGACTTCTTAAAACCATAAATTTGCCACTGGATTCTTTAAACATGGAGTCGCCAGGTGAATGAAATGCAGTCTGAAAGTGTTTGATCTTTGTTCACCATCAAAGACCAGATCTGATCGTTGTCGTTCTCCCAGGGAACTTTTCAATCCGGGACAGCGGCTAAAGCCTTCTCGAGAAATATTTCCTTTCTTGATAATCTTCTCTGGGTCAAATTCAAGTGTAGCTAGAGCCAGGTGCGAAGTAGACCTTGCGTGTCTGGTTTTAGGATCCACAACTGAAACAATGGAGTCACCAGGTGCAAGTTGCAATCTTCAATGGTACTGATATCTGATGCACCTTCAAAATCATAACTTCTTTGTCATTCTATCCCAGGGAAATGTCTTCAATTCGTTCCCCGACAATGATGCCATGAATGTTAGCATTGAAAGTCACCCTCAGATTGCAGGAGGATAAGCCCAATACCCATCATAGCTTTTGGTGGATGTTTATTTTATATGAGTGGAGGTCAATGGACAAAACTCAATATATGAATGATGTTCAACACATAACTAAAGCAGAAATGCACAGGGAAGTGAGGGCCACAACTAACTTCAGCCAGTGAATTGAGTTTAAGTGTGAGAAGAGGGAAGACTTAGTAAGAAAGGTGGACAATACTGCTATGGGCATCCAACCTTCAAGCAGCTTGGAGAAGAAAAAATCAGACTCAAGATCAAGCTTCAGACACTGAAATATGTCCAAACAACATAGTCACAACAATACAATGATCAAACCTACATCACCATGCAGCTACAACAACTCGACTGGATCCTCCATGTCCGAGCCATTCAATGTAAGAGGGGAAAAGATCACAAGGAAGATGACTAAAACTAGTCACGATACCGCTGCAATCAAACCTACATTACAACAACATAAAAACCCTCGATTGGATCCTCCATGCTTGAGCCATTCAATGTAAGAGGGGAAAAGATCACAAGGAAGCTGACTAAAACTGGTCACAATACCATTGCAATCAAACCTACATTACAACAACATAACAATCCTCGATTGGATCCTCCATGCCCGAGTGTTTTAGCACAATTTTTACAAAGAGATGAAAAGAGGCTGACTTCTATTAATTTGAAAGTCTCAAATCCGATACATAACTAGAGAATAGTTCTTGCATCAAAACATTACAAAATAGGGAGCTCTGCTCAACCAGTTGACGACCTTAACAAAATATCAAAACTACTTATTTATACTCAGAACAATTCGCCACTACCAGGAGTGTGATATGATCACTACATTCAAAGCATTGCGTCTGTGAGTTCTTCTATCAAACTAAACGTGCACCACTCTGTCAGACGCTAGCTCAAATTGACATGGGTTTTGCAGGAAAATATGCCCATAGGGGTACCACGGGCTGGTAGTTCAGTCACCTTGGCCGGGCCTTCCATGCCTTCCATTTATGGAGTGATCCGAGGTTTCAACCACCAGCTCTACTTTCATTATTTGCCTCCTCAGATATTGAACAAGACCTAATGCTCAGGGGGTGGCTACGTGCTGCTCTTAGATAGGATGCCATATAAACACGAGATTGCGGGGCCGTCAAAAGCTGTTTGGATTCAGACTGCTTTTGGGACCACAATCCATCACATTTCACCACGTATCATTTTTTCCATACCATGGTTTCCATTGCGGGACCGCTCGTTAAAAATATCGCCCGAGCATGTTGCATCCCCGCAATGGACTGTGGCTGTAGGTCTGGTCCCGATCTATGATTTGAGCGCACCCGCTAGATTTAGTGCCACTGCCAAGCTTAATCACCCACCAAATTTAGGATCTTCCAAAAGTGTGCCTTGGGATGGGGCGCTACTTTTGGCGCTGAACAATAACAACTCTCGGAGGATGATCTGATGTGGAGGCTTGACGTCACCATGTTGATATGTTGCAGACGGAGATGTGACATGTGTCACGCAAAAACAGGTAGGAAGCATGTCTAAAATGATTGAAATGAGTGCCATGTGTTAGCGCTAGATAGATTCCATGTGTCTGTGACGATGAATTCTAGTAACTTGGTGCTCCAGGGATCAGGCGCTAGCTCCTTCTCGTTTGGCTCTTCTATGTGATTTTACCCAGAGCTGGCGATCTGATGACGCATGTATTCTTGAATCGAACGACCGAGAATTACTTCAGGTCTCCAAACTCTGGGAAAATCAAATCTCAAACCTCCTCTGCCCTCATCTGATTTTACCCAGAGCTATGGATCTGATGACGTGTGGCCCTCTTGAGATCGATGAATGGTATCCCTTCATGGCTCTAGGTTTCAGACTTCTCAATAGTCAAACTTTATTTTCCCCAAGCAAATTCGCCGGAGCTAGGGATCTAACGACTCGTGGCTCCTGGACTTGGATGGCCGAGATCCACTCCGGGTCTCCAGGCTTTGGGAAAATCAAAACTGAAATCTTGCTTACCTTCTGTGCTTTTACCCGGAGCTATTGATTTGATGACACGTGGCTCTTGCTGATCAACGACTCAGATTCACTTTGGGCCTTCGGCCACTTCGGCACTTCAGGCACTTTTGAATGTGAAACATGAAGAGTTTCTTGGAGGAAAACTCTTGAAGTGAGAGATTGGCTGCCGCATGTCCCTTCTGACGGATGGTCCGGATTCACTTCAGGACTTCGGGCTTCGGCCCTTCGGAAGTTTTACACACTTCCCACTTCAAAACTCCCAAAGCTTATTTCCCCGAACACTTGGATCGAATGCCACGTGCTCCCTTCAATATCAACGGATCATGCTTACTTTGGGGATTTGTGGACTTCGAAAATTTTGCTTTGGCGCTATACTTTGCACAAATTTGGACTTCCGGACGCCCATGGGCCGCTGATCTGGACTGTTCCTGGAATCTCCATCGCTGAAGAATTACAACTGTCTGCTGCTTTTAAGCTTGAAATGGGCTTCTTTGAATGTTTCACTTTGTGTCCATGGCTGCGGCCTGTGTGAACAAGGATTTGGGCGACTGGCTATGGGATTTGAAAATAGGGAGACCTATGATTGAAAAAGGAGATGAGTGTTCATCCTTGGAGAAAAACAGAGGGGCTTGGGGCCAAGATTTCACTCGGGTAAGATATTTAAAGAAAACCAGGGCATACAAACGAACAAGGGCAAACGGAGAATGATTTACAAGTCGAATGGGGGGAAAACTTAAGATTTGGTCTTCGAAAAGGATAGAGACAGGTCAAGACTACAGATTCGGGTATATCGACACACACCTACGACCCTTGACAACCTTATGTGATAACGAGCCCCACCTTAATGTGATTAGTAATAAATGTAAAAGATAATTAATCTGGATAATATTAATTATAATGTGACTTAGAGAGGTCGGCCTTGTTGTTCCAATACACACTTCTGTTGATAGGACAAGTCTAATATAAGTAAAGGAAGATTCCCCATTGTGGAAATATATCCTTCACACAAGTTTGGAAATTTCAGCAAGTACATCCTCTTGGGAAAAGTGCACACCTCTCTTGGGCGCTAATATTCTAGGGTTTGAGCACACTCTTGTGTGCTAAGTCTTATTGGTGGTGAAGGTCTTTCTCTTGAAGAATATAGCAAATGATTTGGCTGGGTTTTCTTCCCTTGTTGAGAAGGGTTTCCCAGGATACTTCTTGTGTTCTTGTGCATGGTGTGTCTTCTTGTGATCTTGGTTGCTGCAACATTCTTGTTTATGGTTAAGAAAAATGAAAATTGAAATGAACTACATGATTAACCTAGGTTATTGAAAAATCAACAATGATCTGGGAAGGAGTAAATGTTGAGGCGACACGAGGTCCCATGCATTGACTGCATGAGACACAATTTTTCATTGAGGTTACCACCTTGAACATTCTAGTATTTTCATTTTGTTGGTTTTGGAATTGAGCTATGGAAAGATTATTCTGTTTGACCCCTAACCATCGTTGTTTGACAGTGAAACTCAACTTTTTTAAGAGAAAAATAAGTTGTTAGTGAAAGCGTGTTACCGTAGCCTATACCCATCAAATGCATGTCATATTTTTTGCAATAATACTATAGAAGGAGCTCTGCTTGACTGTGAATGAGCATGCTGCTTTGCTTGTGAGTTTGTTCTGTCATTTTTTTTCTTCTTCCTGAGAATGAAATGCTTCGTTCACTTTATTGTTCGGTTCTCTGGTTCGTATCCATCAAAATATTGTGTAATCTTGCTTGTTTTTTCAAGCTGTCTTCAGGGTTGTTTCTCCTCGACATTATTTTATGGTGAAAATTGGGTCCACGACCTTAGTTTAATGATGACACAACCTGTGTGTTTATCTTTTGTTTAATATAAAAAAGGGGGTCACTCCTCAAATTTTCCCTTTCATTATGAGTTTCCATTAAATCCTCTTGCCATCTTGATATGTAACATTTTGTTTCATTGAATCCTGTGTCGTATAGAGGTATCCTCTGCTTGGAGTTAAGGTTATGATATTTCATATCTTTGTTGGGATGCACCCTTGCGTTTTGAAAATGTTGTCTTGGGTAATGATTCAATTCTTTTCAGAGCAATAAACAATTTTCATTTTGGTTTCAAGCTCAAGCATTTAAAATCACCTTATCACTTTGCTCGACCAATGACAGAAGTTGAAGTATGTTTTGTTGCTAAACCCTAGAGTTTCACATCCTTGACTGTAAAATAACATGCCTTGATATTATAAGAGGAGTTTGGTATACATACAATTTGGAAACCCTAATTCTCTTTAAACACAGTAATAAGCCTTCAATTGTAATGAAATATTAGCTTGATCCAGTTTCAATCCCTAGTCGTGTTTGGAAAATAACTAATTTGATATGCATCGATGTTTTGGGATTTTTATGGTTATTTGGAAACTCAAAATGCTGGGAATGTTGAACACCTTCTTTGGCCCTATTTAGTATTATGTAAATGATTCATATCAATCTTGAAAAAATGAATGTTTTCATTTTCAAACCTTAACTTTAAGAAATATCATAACAGTTTGGATTTAAAGAGCTCTATTGAGCAGCCTGTTTGGAATTGAAAGATATATATTACTATGTTTCTAGAGATAAATAAATTTCAATCATCAAATTTTGAGCAAATGATTAGACAATGGTGATATAAGTTGTATGAGTTTACTGAATATTACTATTCGAAGAAGGGTTCAATTGAGGTTGGCATATGTTTGCAATTGTCAGTTATTCTTGCTCATGGCTTGAATATTTAAATGTAAATGAGATTTTTTTGAGGTTTGAAATGTTTTATTTCCTATACACAAGATCAATTCCCTCATGTTGTAACTTTCCATAAGCTATTCCTTCATTCCCAAATTCATATATCATTTCAAATATTCATTTATCTTTCCTCCCGTGTTATGAAATTAATTATTTCCTAATAAATTGGTATTGATATTGGAAACAATATATATTATGATGGGGATATGATTATGGTTATGATCGGATTTTGAAAGAGTATGTTACAAGCTGGTTATATGTTCCAAATTCAATTTTTATTTGCTCAGGGTCAATTCCCTCTATATTTCCATTTTTCATAAGTTATTTCCATATCCCAATTCCATATTCATTTTTATTCAAAAGTTTTTCCACTTGATGCATGGTTAATTTTAAAAAATAAAGGATGGACAAAGATGAATATAAAATTGACAGGGAAATTACGAAGAGATTGTTAACGAATAATTTGAATTTATATGTGTTCGATGATAGATTATTTTTGGACATGTGCCATCACCTTTCCTTACCATTATCTCACTTTTCAAACATTAAAAATCCCATCATATTCCCAAAATACATTGTTCTTCCCACGTTCCTAAATAATAATTACTTATGTGATGAAGAAGAGTTGATGGGAAAAAATGACAATCTTGATTGATTTTCCCTTGTATCTCCTTGAATGCCTGCTGTTGAGTACATTTTTATGCTTCCTTTTTGCTCTATAAACCACACTTTTGCCTCTATATCCATCTATTTTGCCTTCATTTCATTCCATATTTTCCATAAAACAACTTATGTAAGGTATATTTATCATTCTTTAGCTTAAGAATTGAGTTTTCTAAATTTTGGCATTAAAATTGAAAATTTATCAGAAATTACAGGATTTGACTAAATCCCGTAATTGCTCCTAGGTTCGTGTACTTGCAAGACACCTGGGAAAAATCTAAGACTTGGGTCGTGTTCCCTGATGTACAAGGATGGATAATGAACTATTAGCTTCGATATCTGAGCCTTCCAGATGTCCGGTCAACGCTGGTCAAATAGGGCCACTTCAACAGAAAATACTCTGTTTTAGCCTTAAATCATGGACAATTTTGGATTTTTGTGGGATTTGGCCATATATTATGGATTTGAAGGAGGCATTTGACCATCCTAGAATATATTATGGATCTGATCATGATATTTAGGAGATTTATTAGCATTTTTAGTTTTGGAACTCTTGTATAAATACTCTTAAGCATAGACTAGTATGACAACCTAGATGTGAATGAAGAAACTTTGGAATTTGCACTCTTGAGATCAGTTCTGCGTTTTGTTCCTGTTAATTCTTATGATATGATGATGTGAATGCTGTTGGAGCTCTTTCTTAGCTGAGACAACTCAAGTGTACCAGTGAAGCATTGGAGGGCCCCCTTTGCCAAACTAGTACACTCTTTCTTTATGTTCTTTTCAAGTAATCTTTGATACATGTT
>ML778857.1:1328943-1343806 GCA_009831015.1 Picea engelmannii | reverse complement strand
AATTACCAATCTCTCTTCCTGAGTTTGATGTCTTAGATGAATTAAGAAATGTCTGTGTGAAAATTCCTTTATTGCAAGCTATTAAGGATATCCCAATCTATACAAAAGCAATTAAGGAATTATGTTCAAAGAAAATTAACAAATAAGGAAAGATCCACCAACAATTCATGTAATTGGAAATCTAGCAGGCCTAATGTCAAATACCATTTCAATCGAAAAATATGTTGACCCATGAATTCTAATGATAACCATAACAATCAACAATTTTTCAATCTCTAAAACATTAATTGACTTAGGAGCAACTATCAACGTGATGACATTAGAGACAATGAGACATTTGAATTTGCAAAATCTTTGACCAACCACTACAGTCTTAGAATTAGCTGATAGATCTAAAGTAGTTCCCGAAGGTATACTTGAAGATATCACAGTTTCTTTGGATTCTTGGGAATATCCAGTAGATTTCCTGGTCCTTCAACCAAAATATAATCTAGGAGGCCATCCATTGATCCTTGGAAGACCTTGGTTGGCCACAACAGATGCTTTCATTGGTTGTAGAACATGAAATATGATTATCTCACATGGAACTCAAAGGAAACAAATCACACTTTATCCTCCTGCTCAAAAACCTTCTGTAATAGATCAATTACCTTGGCTTGATGAAACAAAACAACAACAAGAATAAGTAATTCAACCTATACTAAGTATTAATCAAGCCTTTGATTTTAGGGAGGAAAATAATGAAGATCTATTAGACTATTTCATTTCTGAACCAGATATCTCAGAAGAATTAAGAGACACAAAATACATTGCTGCAGATGAGATCTTATGAAAAACTTTTCAAGAAAATTGCACAATTCATTCTTTAGAGTCAACATTTAATGACATTTTTCTAGTTATCTCTATGGAAAATACTCAAAGAAAGATAATTGAAATTAGTCCTGGGAAATACTTGAATATTGGCACAAATTTTGAACCATCCCAGGAAGAACAATTAATTGCACTATTGAAGAAATATCATAAAACATTTGCTTGAGAATATACTGATATGCAGGGAATTCATCCTGAAACATGCACTCATCATATCTACACAGATGCTAACATAAGACCACTCAGACAACCACAATGAAGAATGAATCCAATATTGAAAGAGGTAGTCAAAGAAGAATTACAAAAATTATTAAAGGTAGGATTCATCTACCCTATCTCTGACAGTCAATGGGTTTCTCCATTAGTTGTTGTACCTAAGAAAAATGGGAAATGGAGAATTTGTGTAGACTATAGAGAATTAAACAAAGCAACACTTAGATATCATTTTCCGTTACCATTCATAGATCAAGTCTTAGATTCACTAGCTGGGAAAAAATATTTTTCCTTCCTAGATGGATTTAGTGGCTATAACGAAATCAATATAGCATTAGAGGATCAGGAAAAAACTACTTTTACATGCCCATGGGGTACATATGCTTATAAGGTATTACCTTTTGGTTTATGTAATGCTCTAGCTACTTTTCAAAGAGCAGTCCTGACAATTTTTGCTGATTTAGTACATGAATGTGTAGAGGTATGTATGGATGATTTCTCTGTGCATGGTGATTCTTTTGACAAATCCTTGAAAAACTTGGAAAAAGTCATAATAAGATGCATAGAAACAAATTTGTCTCTTAGCAATGAAAAATGTTTTATGATGTTAACTGAAGGAGTAGTATTGGGTCATCATATTTCATCAGTAGGAATAACAGTGGATCCTACAAAAATACAAATCATTGTAAATCTATCAGAACCAATCAGCCAAAAAGATGTGAGAAGTTTTCTTGGATATGCAGGCTATTACCGAAGATTCATTGAAAATTTTAGTAAAATAGCTTTGCCATTATTCAAATTACTTACAAACGATATACATTTTCATTGGAATACTAATTGTCAAAATGCCTTTTAGAAGCTCAAAGATAAGCTATCAACAACACCTATATTAAGAGGGCCTAATTGGGCTTTGCCATTTCACATATCTACAGATGCATCAGATACTGCAATAGGAGCATCATTGGGTCAAAAGGAAAATCTTATGACTTATGCTATTTACTTCATTAGCAAAAATCTAACCCCTGCAGAGTTGAATTACACAGTCACAGATAAAGAAATGTTGGCAGTAGTACATGCTGTGAATAAATTTCGTCACTACATCACTGGTTATGAAGTCTTTATCCATACAGATCATTCTGCCATAAGATATCTCATGAACAAACCTATTACTAATGGAAGGATAACAAGATGGTTGTTATTGATGCAGGAATTCAACATCACAGTCTTGAATATACCTGGAAAGGAAAATCAAGTAGCTGATTTCCTATCTCAATTAAAAACCCCTGGTGAGATTGTTCCTGTCTCAGATAATTTTCCTGATGAGAACCTATTTGCAATTTCAGTTATAACTCCATGGTATGCTGATATAGCCAACTATTTATCATCAGGGATGTTACCTCCATCTCTCACATCCAAAGAAAAGAAAAAGATAATCAAACAAAGTGCTAGATACACATGGATTGATGGAGATCTCTTTTATACAGGATATGACCTCATAATTAGAAGATGTGTAAGACAAGATGAGATTTTAGAAATACTAAAATCTTGCCATGATGAACCTTGTGGTGGTCATTTTGCAGACAAGAGGACAACATACAAAATACTCAATTTAGGGTATTATTGGCCATCCATCTTCAAAGATTCCAAGAAATATGTCCGAAGTTGTGATAGCTTCCAAAGGATGGGAAAGCCACTTCCAACCGATGAGATGCCTCTCAAACCACAAGTTCACATTGAGCCATTTGAAAAATGGGCTCTTAATTTCATTGGTCCAATAAATCCACCATCAAAAGGGAAGTAGTACATCTTAGTATGTACTGATTATGTTACAAAGTGGGTGGAAGCCAAAGCATTAGTAAGAGCTACAGAACAGTCAGTGGTCAACTTCCTATTTGAAGAAATATTTGTCAGATTTGGAGTGCCTCGGGAGATTGTAACAGACCAAGGAGCACAGTTTACTTCTAAAATGGTGAAAGACTTAGCAATCAAATATCAGATCAAGCATCGGAAATATACACCCTATCATCCACAAGAAAATGGACAGATGGAATCTACTAACAAAACTTTAGAAGCAATCATGACCAAGACAGTCCAAACACATAGAAAAGATTGGTCAGACAAGCTGCAAGAAGCATTATCGGCATACCGAATCACCTATAAAAACAGTATTGGGTTCACTCCTTATCAACTGGTCTATGGTAAGAAAGTTTTGTTACCTATAGAATTTCAAATTCATACTTTTAAACTAGCAGCTAATTTAGGAATAGATCTTTCCGAAGCACAAAAAGAGAGGATCATGCAATTCAATCAATTGGATGAGATGAGACAGGCAGCAGTTGAACACAACACTTTGATACAACAACAAAGGGCACATTGGCATGATAAGTATATCAAGAAGAAACAATTCAAAGAAGGAGACTGGGCTTTGTTATTTGATTCAAAATTCAAAGATTTCAAAGCTAAATTTACAACTCATTGGCTTGGTCCATATGAGATTGCAGAAGTATATGAAAATGGCTCAGTCAAACTACAAACAATAGATGATGAGGCAAGCTCATTCATAGTCAATGGACATAGGCTAAAGATCTACAATAAGCCTGTAAACAAGGAAGACTTTCTGCAACAGATATCTCAACAGAATGAGATGGAAGTGTTGGAGAGACATAATCATGTGTCTCCTTCACATTCTCCTTAAGAAATAAAAAAAATAAAAACAAAAATATATATAAAAAAAAAAGAAAAAAAAAAGAAAAAGAAAAAGGGAGTTTAGTTGTGAAAATCCAGGAAACTGGCACAATATAAACTCGAATTTTGATTGGAAAACCAAGTAACATTGGCCAACCAAAATTATTCAAAAAATATATAATAATTTTCATCATTAACTTCTAGTTTCATTTTTCAGCTTCAAAAGTTTTACAAACATTTATCTCTGAGACTTGAGGACAAGTCAATAAATAAGGCTGAGGGGGATAAGGTATATATTTTGAAAAACATTTCAAGCCTTCTACAGATGACAACATGCATTCAAAAAAAAAAAAAAGAATTTCCATTCAGCAGAGAGACCTGTGAAGTATCCATTCCAATCAGCAGAGGGACCTGAGGAAAATATCAATTCCAATCAGCAAGAGACCTGAGAAGAAAATCAATTCCAATCAGCAGAGGGACCTGAGATACTAAGCAAAAGAAATACAAGAAAAAATTGAGGACTTACAACAACATTCCATCTAGCTTCAGTCAAACAATACACAATGAGCAAACAAGTTAGTATATATTTTCCTTTTTAATGCTTTAAATTTGAGAAATTCTTCCTAAGCTAAGCAATGATAAATATCCTATATTTCCTTTCTCCTACATCATCTTTTCATCACTCCATTTCCATCCTCAAAATCATTAAAAATGGTACTTAAAAGAACCACTTTTGGTTTCCAAAGGAGTCATAAGGAGGGATCAGGTTTCAAATACAAAACACATTGTTTGTTTTGAGCTGTCAAATGCTCTGTTTCTGAAGACATAAGTTGCATACACAGACTGAAGTATTGTTGCATAGATTAAAGGTGGTTTGCATATACATTTAAAAAGGGGTCATAAGAAGAAGGGTTCATGCTTGATGAAGAGGTTGGAAACGAATTAGGGAGTTATAAGTCAAGTGAACACATTTTAAAAGAAAAAAAAAAACCATTTCGTATGATGATTGCAACTAAGAGAGAAGTACAAAGGTACAAATATAGCAACACCTTCAGCTATGATCGCTGTACAATCCATTTTTAAAATAAAGACCCTTGTTTAAAGTCTCCTCCAATGTTTTCCCTCGATAAAAGCAAAATGACTCAAACGATTTTCATATTGGCTGTGTCTCACTTGCACACTCCCCAGACTCGAACCGCAGACGCACCTCTGCATACACTTAAATACATTTCAAAATTGCACGCTCTGTTTCACCATGCCAGCGCCATCCCAAATCCCTACGCTCTAGCACATTGTTCCCTCCTACGCATTCCTATCCCGAAATTCTCTGATAAAAAAACAAATTGTATGTTGACAATTTCACTATCAACATACAACATTTTCGTTCTGTGGAAGAAAACGCGGAGGTTGAAGGAGATACGTGGTGAAGAAAAGGCAGAGAACGTATCCAAATAGGAGTCAGCCACTGAAGGTAAGCTTGAACTCAAATAATTAAATAGCCAAGTGTAAATTCAACGTCCTGTGGTACATTTTTAAAACAAGACAATTCATTTTTAGCAGAGGCCGACTGAAAGAGGGGAAATTGAGCCATAATTCAACAAGAAGCCTGAGAATTTTTTGAAATTACCAGGTATGCCCTTTCATAATTTTATTTTATGAATAGATAACAACTTAGGAATTTAAAAAATAAGAGATTTCCTTTGCTTATTGAACATAAAATCTTATTGAAGACCATGCAAAAAATTAAATCCAAACAGAGTCTGAAAGTTTAAAAAATTTTGGTCAAAAGAATTGCAGGGTTGAAGCTTTTAGACCTCCTTTCTATAAACCGTGGAAATATTTTAGGTATTTCTCTTAAAACTTGGAAGTATGGTATCTAGATATGAACCAGGGAGGCTTGTTACATCAGAAATACATAGGGATTGTATACAAATTTTGGAGCAAAAACAGTGGATAGGTTTCTTTGAAAAATTTGATGGATCTTTTGAAGAAGTTGCTTTAGAGTTTGCTCACTCATTTGATGGGGAAAGTGCTACTGTTGGAAACCTTACCATTAGGATCTCTGAAGATAGCATTGAACATGTCACCGGACTTCCTCAAATAGGAGAGAGATATTTCAAAACCAAGCATTTCAAAGATAAATCATGGGCACCTTTTATTTGCAGGTCAAGGGTAGCAGCAGTAAATTGGAAGAAAGAAATTCCAAGGAGTTGGTTGATTCATCCTTGGGATGAATTAACATACCTCATACAGAAATTTAGAACTTGTGAGGGAAGGTTTAGCATCATCTACCTATATCACATTAAACTGCTACAACACTTAAAAGGTGACTGTGAAATCAATATGCCTTATTTTCTATTACAAAGCCTTTCTAAGATGGCTAAGGCTGTCTAGAAACAAGGAAGGAACACATAAAATAGTTTATATCACTGTGGTTTTATTAAAATGATCATTATATATGAACTACAGAAGCAAAATCTAACTTGGCAACAATTTATCATTGAAAATGGTTTTGAAACAATAAAGGAGGAAGAAGAAGAGGAACAAATTTTAGTTGTGACTGATGATAAGGAAGAAGTATAGAACCCCAAGGCAACAAGCTCAAAACCGCCTATGGGGAGGAGAAGAATAAGAAGCATGGTGATAAAGGAGAAAGAACTTGAAGAAAAAGACAAGATTTTTACCACATATGAAAGGAAATCAAGAAAACGCCAACAAGTTCAAAAGGGCCAAATACAAGAAAATGATGATGAAGCACAACAAGCACAATATGTACATATTCAGATTCTAGAGGCACAATCATTGGGAAATGATGGTTTTGAAGAACAAGAAACATCCACATATGAACAAATGAGAGAATATGTGGAACAATTAATCAGGGACATGAAAGAAGAACCTCAAATGGAAGAAGTAGCTGGTACATCCACATCTGAACTTGATAGGAAAAATAAGAAAATAAGGAAAATGAAGAGAAAAATCAAGGAAATTGAAGTCCTAGAAAGATACATAAAAACAGAGAATGAAATGCTAAGAAATCAAAGCCATAAAACACAGGAGGAGAATGAAACTTTGAAGAAGAAGAACAAGAAGCTTCAAAAACAGAACAAGTTAATCTCCAAACAAGCCTATAAGTGGTTCCAACAGAAAAAGGCATATAAAGAGAAATATCAAAGAATGAAAGCACTTCATACAGCTCAGGTGAATGTGGAAACATTATTGCAGGCAACAGAGGTGGCAGAAGATCAGTGACAGAGTTTCATGGACATTTTTGTGCATGAGGACATGCAAGGACTTCCTCTTGGGGGAGATGTTGAGTACATTTTTATGCTTCCTTTTTGCTCTATAAACCACACTTTTGCCTCTATATCCATCCATTTTTCCTTCATTTCATTCCATATTTTCCATAAAACAACTTATGCAAGGTATATTTATCATTCTTTAGCTTAAGAATTGAGTTTTCTAAATTTTGGCATTAAAATTGAAAATTTATCAGAAATTATAGGATTTGACTAAATCCCGTAATTGCTCCTAGGTTCGTGTACTTGCAGAACACCTGGGTGAAATCTAATACTTGGGTCATGTTCCCTAATGTACAAGGATGGATAATGAGCTATCATCTTCGAGATCTGAGCCTTCCAGATGTCCGACCAATGCTGGTCAAACAAGGCCACTTCAACAGAAAATACCCTGTTTTAGCCTTAAATCATGGACAATTTTGAATTTTCGTGGGATTTGGCCATATATTATGGATTTGAAGGAGGCATTCGACCCTCCTAGAGTATATTATGGATCTGATCATGATATTTAGGAGATTTATTAGCATTTTTAGTTTTGGAACTCTTGTATAAATACTCTTAAGCATAGACTAGTATGACAACCTGGATGTGAATGAAGAAACTTTGGAATTTGCACTCTTGAGATCAGTTCTGCATTTTGTTCCTATTAATGCCTATGATATGATGATGCGAATGCCGTTGGAGCTCTTTATTAGCTGAGACAACTCAAGTGTACTAGTGAAGCATTGGAGGGCCCCCTTTGCCAAACTAGTACACTCTTTCTTTATGTTATTTTCAAGTAATCTTTGATACATGTTTTAGATTAGATCTTGCTGTAGATTAGTTTTATTCATATCTTGCTGTAGTTAGATGAATTCCATAGCTAAGTCATATGCTTAATGTTTCAAAGCCTTACTCATATTGTGAATGATTTCTTGAATAAGAATTCAATGTGTAGTTTGCCTTCAAGCATTAAGATAGTCATGAATGCCTTTTGAGTTATTTATGCTTTCAGTACTTTTGATTTAATTTGATGATAGTTGCTAATGAATGAATGAAAGAAGACAATGAATGCATCTCTTGAATAAGAGTTGTCCTTCTAGCATTTGATAAGTCTTAGAACTAGTTCGAACATCTCTTGAATGCTTACTGTTGATACTCTTTAGGAAAACAATTGCTGATTACTGTTATGAGATCTATGAATAGGACTTCTGAACAAAAGCTTAGCATCTCTTCCATATTCATCCCTTAGAATAGGTTTTGGTTTATCTCCATTAAAGATAAAATCTATCTCTAAATCCATATACTTTGGATGTGCCTCTAAGTCTTAGAAACAACGGATTGATAATCATTTGTACTCTAATTTACATCAGTAGATTGGAGCCTAACACTTGCATGTTTTTTTTTTTCAATATAGCTATTTCTAAGTTATTTTATGCAAATGGTATTTGATTTTTATTGTCTATTTTATGCATACTCTAACTCTGATTTTCACTTATAGATGAGTTTCTTCAATAGAGGAAGTGGTGGCAGAGGAAACAAGGGAAGAGGGAGAAGGCCTAATTATTTTAGGGGTAATAAAAGACTCCACTTTTTAATCCGTTTCGATGTTGACTCTAAGAAGTTTAACCAACTCCTACAAATTAGTTTCTTGAACTTAGCAGGACAAAGGGATTTCCAACCCCGTCCTCCACTTGAAATACCACCCCTTCATCCTCATCCAAGTATTTATGGTATTCCTGTACAACCACATGTTTCATTATCTCCCGAGATTCCAACCAATGATGGTTGGAATGATATTTTTAACCCTCCTTAGCATCAAGCCTAAGGATGGCCCACAACTTCATTTTCATTACCTCCACCTCCTCCAAAGAGATATGCCCTCCATATTATATCAGAATCTTCTCATTCCCATTCTTCTTAGCTATTGAAGAAACTTAAATCTCAAATCCAGGAGCCCGAGCCTAGCAAAGGAAAACGACCTGCCCAATCTTTCAATTCTTTTCAGTCAATAACTTCTTCACATTCAATCACCTCTCATGCTAAGTATCCAAAAAATAGAAGTAAACATATTTATTTTGAGGACATGCCTCTCGAAGCATCATCACCAAGAGTTGAAGCACCAGTTGATGAAGGTTTGGAAGTCATAAATCCACATGAAAGTAAACACAGGAAATCTGTCTCACATAAAAATATGACTTCTGATTTTTAGAGTATTATTATGATGGTAAGTTCTGGTTATTATTTTATGGACAATGGTATGCTTTGGACAAGTTGATTATTCATCATTTTTTGATATTTTCATAGCAGTATTATTTTGAGGCAGCTAGTGTATATTTATTTTCACATATTTATGACATCTCATACTTAGACATATATATGATATTTTGATAAATATGTTTATTATTCAGGATTCACAAGGATGCTTATAAGTATTTCTATGAACTGATTTGGATATGTGCTATGTTGATAATTAGATGGATGTTGGATGACTTTAAATCATGTTTATTTTTAAAGGAGAAACAAGGGGGATATGTTAAAATTTAAAAAGTTTATTAGGGGTTCCCCACCTATTAGTTAGTATTTGTTTTATCCTTATCATTAAATATTATTATTATCTAAATGATGAGCCATCCCATTAACTAAAATTAGTTAATGACTTAACTAAAAATGGTTGAACTTCTCAAACTACTTTTGGAGAAATAAAAGAAGATTTCAAGGGACACACAAAGGAAAAGTGATGGAAATAAAAACTATGATAAGGTATGCTCTTTCTTACTAAGTGATATTACTTTACTATTTCATTCTTATCTGAAATACATAAGTGCTAAGAAATTCCTGTTGATAGCAGGATCCTACTGAAGGTGGAAATAAGGAGATCCAAGATGTATTGATTTGCTGATATACTTCACAAGGTTGATCACCTCTCTTTGATAGTCTGTGGGTTCTTATTAGATTTATGGATTATTTTTCAGTAGTGATTAAGGATTTTGTGCAGAGTCAAGGAAGTGGCATTTGTGACCTGTCATTTCAGATTTGTTTCAGTATTGGTTTCACTTAAAGGTACCGATAGTCTCTGTATGATGTAATATATCATATTTGACTACTAAGTCTCATTCTGGTCCTTACCTTTTCGAGTATGAAGAATGTTGTTGTTTGTATTTCGGATTTGAATAAAAAAAATATTTGGATGATTTTGAAGTCTCATTTGAGTTTCTGTGAAATCTTATATCAGATTTTTATTTCTAAAGCTGTTCAAATTTTAAAAATATTTTCTGTTACAAATATTTTCTTTTTCTTTGACATACTACAATTATAAAATATAACATTAATTCCAAGGACATATTTCTTGAGAATTAATTGAAATTTTTGTAAAAAAGACTATAAACACATGGTGATAATCCCGACTATTTTTCTCTAACTAGGAATAATTTGAAAATGTTGGTATTAGGATAAGGCCATTCCTTTTCATAAAAAAAAAATGAGTGTAAATAAGCATTATGTGAATATCAATCATGGTCAACTTTGAGATCATAGGATTAGTGGAAGGAAGAATAATTTATGTGGGTCTTGTGGGAATTTCTTGGAGAAAGAAAATGAAAGAAAAAATATCTTTAGAGAAATATAGGATAAATCTTAAAGGGAATGGAAAAAAATTGTCATCCCTTTAGACACCAAGGAAGGAAAACCTTTATTGGAACTACTGGAAACACAATCTGACATTAGGGAGTTGTACTAGGTCCTACAAGTAAATGAGGAATATATTGAACCTAATGTCAAGGGAGAATTGAACCTAATATCTCCATATTTGTGGGTCATAAATTAGACATTGAGTTGTACAAATGGAAAATGGAAAACTACAATTCTAAAGTAAGAGAGTGTTGGATTATTGAGGCTGTCCCTAAAGACAGGATAAAAAATTACTTTTTAATAACGTTGGAAACACCAATTGTCTTTGAGAGGAAGATTAGATAGTATCCAAGTCTAAGCCCCATAGAATTAGACATTACTTGCTTCCCACCATTGATATTTAAGGAAAGAGAATCACTTGCAATACATGCCAAGTAACTATCTATTAAATGTAGGAGACCAAGGTTGACTACAAAGCTGAGTATAATCCTTCATAGGCTAGGCTACTCATTGATGGAGCACCCATGACATGTTCATCGACTACAAATTTGGACCACAAGTTTGACCTATTTTGCAGAAATATTTGAAGGGAAAATGTTGACAACGACAACCCAAATAACAAAATTTAGACTTAGAATTTCAACTGAAAACCATATAGTTGATTGTGAATAGAAGTGAATTACTGGTGATTACTGGTAAAGGACTATCAATATTTATTCACAAGAGATTATTAATATATAAAATATTAGTCAAGGAGATGGGACAATTTAAGTTCAACTTAATTCTAGATGCAAAGCCTTTTAAAAAGAGGCCATATAAATTTTGCATATAAATACAAGGAAATTGTCTAGTGGGAAATCAAGAGCATGCTTACAACAAGAATTATATATCCCATAGACAATGTTGAATGTTCCACTGCTATGTTGGTATATATAAAGAAACAAGACCCTAAAATGTTAAATATTTGTGTTGATTTAAGAGGCACAAATAAGGTAATAATCACAAATCCATTCTCAACACCATTTGCAGATGATATTATAAATGATGTAGTGGGATATGAGTGCTACTCATTTACTGAGGGTTTATTTGGATACGATCAAGTATCCATAGTGAAGGAAGGGCAATAGAATACCACACTTGAAATGGAGTTTGGGTAATTTGCATATAAGGTTATGGATTTTGGGATAAATAATGCTCATGTTGTCTTCTTAAGGATACTAGTAAAATCGTTCCAGGAGTTTATATATAAGACAATGACTATATGCTTTGATTCTAGACCATCTATAGCCTACTCTAGGATAATATTCAAAGGCTAAATATGATGTTGGATGTATGTAGGAAGATCAAATTATCTCTAAATATAAGAAAATATAGCTTTTCTACAACAATTGGTATACTAATAAGCATGTAATTTACAAAGAATGTGTTAAGGTCAATATGGAAAAGATCAAAATGATCTTAGATCTAAAACCTTCAACAAACCAAAAGAAAATAATAATTATTTTGGGCCACACCGGTTATTATATAAAGTTTATTGGACATTACTCCGATATAATTTTTCCTTTGGGTGTGTTGTTAAAGTATGACATATAATTTTCCTGGAGTACAGATTGCAGTGAATCATTTGAGTTCTTAAAGAAAAAGCTATCCAAGGCTCCCATATTGAGATTCTCTATTTGAAAAAATAAGTTCCATGTACATTTTGATGCATTGAATGTAGCACTTGGAGCTATCCTAGCATAACCTGGAGAGGATGGCATTGACCACCCACATTTTTATTCTAGTCAAAAGATTAATAAGGTAGAAAGGAACTACTTTACTATAGAAAGATAATGAATAGGGATGATATTTTCCCTACAAAAAATTTGACACTACCTTTTGGCCAATTCTTCTTTATTTTACACAAACCACCAAGCATTAAGTACTTGGTAAACAAGTCAGTGCACCAAGAGATATTTACATATGGTTTTTGTTATTCTATAAGTTTGAGTTTGAAGTTATTGTGAAACTAGATAAGGAACATGTAGGTTCTGACCATATGTTAATAATTGAGACTAGAAAGGATCCAATAGGGATTGATGATGACATACCTAATGTTCATCTATTTACAGTCTAGGCTCTCCAAGAGAGGTAGAAAAAATTGTGCAATTCTTGGAAGAAGGTAAGGCTCCTCAAGCATTTCTAGAGAACAAGAAAAAGATAATAGCCATGAAATATACCGCATAGAAACTAATTGATGGGTGTCTATATAAAACTGGACATGATGGTGTACTAAAAATATGTGCATTGTGTTGATTTTTTCCTAAAACTAGTTAGGGTTATATTTACCATAGCAATTTAACTACTTTTACGTGCTCATTTTTCCATAGACAATTCTACATCATCGTCACCCAACCATAGGCACCTACATGTGCCACCCCCGAGCACAAAATACAAAGATCTATCCAGGGAAACCCTTTTGGGGAAGAAAACCCAACATAACTTCTTGAGTATAGATTCATCAACCAAGTATATTGTTAGTACAATGCTCTCTCAGAGATAAATATCCCAAATAACCCTTCTACTCGAAGGGAAACCCTACTACTTGACTTGTGCCTTGTCACCAGAAGATACACCAAGTATTATACCAAGACATACACCAAGAGACACACCAAGTATTATACCAAGATATACACCAAGAGATACACCAAGGAACAATCCAAACCTTAGTGCATTTCCCTAGCAAGGTAGTGCATGAGAGAAAGACCAACCAAGACCAAGAGATGCACCTTATCCTTCCTCCTGTAGCTGCATCTGCAACTGCAGCTCTCCACCAAACTTACACTATAACTAAGTGAGTTGTAATGACCAAATGAGTAAGGAGTCACCTTATTTATACTTATTCTTCCAGTGAACTTTTCCCACATGTCCAACCTGTCTTTTCTGGAAAATATAATTTACTTTGACTTTTTCTGGTAGGGCCGACTTCTCATATTGTAAGTACAAAATATAATAATAAGTATTTTCTTGAGCCGACATTACAAATATACTTTAGAATTATTATTTTAGAGTTTTCACTTGATCAAATACAATAACAATATCTTCCTCAACTACATAATACTTCAACACATTGAAACATGAAAGACAAGATATTAATAAAGAAGCATATGCACCTAACTAGTGGTCATTATCATGCAAATGCTACATCAAGAAAGATATTATAAGAAGGATTGTGATGGCCTACCTTAAATAAGGATTGCTAAATTAAAGTGAACACATATGATAAGTGCCATAGAATGGGAAGACCCTTACAAAGAGATGAGATGCCAATAAAATCAATCAATCCAAGGACTCTCCCTTACAAGATTTAGGTTATTGATTTTGTGGGATCATTTCCTACTAGAGGGAGAAGAATAGGAGAAAAAACATGATCACAATTGTGAATTACTTAAAAATATTTGCGCTTAAGTAGAGTCAATCAATAATTGTACCAAAGAAGTAATAGCCAAGTTTATCTATGAAAACATCATCAACATATTTGGATGCTCGCTTACACTAATAATTAGTTAACATAAATATTTTTTAAATATAATATAGATATATTGATGAAATAATTTTTAATAGACCATAGAAAGAACTCCCCTTATCATCCCCAAGAAAATGGGTCAATCAAAGTATTTAACAAGGTTTTAACTAAATGATTGAAAAACAATGTAACGTGGATAGGTCAAACTAGGATGATAAAGTCTGTGCCATAAATTGGTCATATAAGACTGCTTATAAGAGATTGACTGGTCATACCCCATTCAAATTGATGTATGTGTTAGTATTGTATTTGTTCTTGCAATTAAAAGAAGAATGAATGAAATTATAAGGCCGATATCAGACGAGTCAACATGAAAGATACCAAATATATAAAATATGCAGAACAAAAATAAAATGCTAGAAATGGAAGAATAACAGTAAAATATCCAGCATAATCTCCACAATACACAGAAATGATATACGAAATGGAAATAGAAAAGCACTTCGATTCAGAAATAAATGTTCACAGGCCTCTTCGAGGGGGCAATCTCCAGTCGAGCAGCGCTCTGTTACAATAATATCCAAGCTAGGGTTTTCATACCCTCGACCCTTATTTATACTAAATGTGTCTATTAAGAGAAGCATCTAGAGGAAGATCCTTCTAGAAGCGGAAGCTTCTATTAGGT
>ML778857.1:1292169-1323594 GCA_009831015.1 Picea engelmannii | reverse complement strand
ATATACGAAATAGCAATAGAAAAGCACTTCGATTCAGAAAGCAATGTTCACAGGCCTCTTCGAGGGGGCAACCTCCATTCGATCAACGCTCTGTTACAATAATCTCCAAGCTAGGGTTTTCATACTCTCGACCCTTATTTATACTAAATGTGTCTATTAAGAGAAGCATCTAGAGGAAGATCCTTCTACAAGCGGAAACTTCTATTAGGTCTTCTTACATCCGCCTTATTCTATTTTATTGAAAGGTCTTATTAATATTGACCTTTATTACATCCGAATACATTGATCTACCTATGTGCGGGTTAGGACCTTAACACAACAGTAGGAATTCGAGCTTCAGGGGGCTCTGCGTAGTTCAGAATCAAATTTTCCTAAGGAAGAATGAAGAAACAATAAGAAAATCCATGCCCTTGTGCACATAAGACATAAATTAATCCTTTTGGTGCTTGTCACAGTCCAAAAGGGGCTTGATGCTCACAAAAAGGGGCCTAAGTCTATTATCCCAGGAGTCTATCATAAGACCGTAGCCTAAAAATGCAACATTTCAGGGTTTTTTTGGGCCCTGAGAGATCGACGGCTTAGATCACGTCACGCACCCAACCTTTAAATCAATGGTCGTCAGAGTTCCACCGATGACATAGCTTCCAAGTGTTTCGATGGGAGCACCCCCGACGAACAACCCAGATTTGATAGGCACCATTAGTCGTGCCCCCGAGAAGATCAAATGTCCATATCTTCTCTCTATTGAAATTTAAATTAGTTAAGATCTGCAATATTTCTTAAAAATACTATTTTTTGATTTATTATTTATTCACATTGAATATGTAGAGATACAAGAACAAAAATAGAATAGAAACATGCACGATAACACAAGGATTTTACCCTGAAAAACCCTCTCAAGCTCGAGGGAAAAAATCGACAAATGATCTTTCTTATTAGCAAATGAATGAGCTAGTAGTAGATACAAATTTACCACAGCCACACATGCTTACAGCCATGAGACTTTGCTGTCCAGATCTAGCTTTAAAGCTAGCTCAAATTTTGGTAGATGTTAGCAGCCAGAAACATGAAAGAAAACCGTCCTTGCTGAAAGGATCCCACGAGCAACATAGCTTCTTTCTTCGTTGTGTCTTCAACAAATATTCAATGTCCCTTTGTCAAGCACTGAGGAGTCTTATTAATAATAATTATTTCTCCATAACTCGTTATGGAACTTGTCTTCATCACTTGAATTAACTAAGATAACTCATCTTAGTAACTCAACTTATCAACTCGAATTTACATGCAGACTTTGTTAACTCGTCAACTCAACTTTACATGCAGACTTTGTTAACTCATCAACTCAACTTTACATGCAGACTTTGTTAACTCAACTTATAAAATCAACTTTACATGTAAAATTTGTTAACTCAACTCACCAACTCGAATTTACATGCATAATTTGTTAACTCAACTTACCAACTTGACTTTACATGCAGACTTTGTTAATTCAACTTACCAACTCAAATTTACATGCAGAATTTGTTAACTCAACTTACTAACTGGAATTTACATGCAGATATTGTTAAATCAACTTACCAACTCATCTTTTCATAACTCGATTTTTTCAACTTGAATTTTCTACAGGCTAGACTCTTCTTATTTTTTCCAGCAATCACAAGTATTTTATGGAAGCCATGGTCTCACGTGCCATCATACTAGATCATAACATATACTTCATTTACATCTGACGTATAAGAAAGATCATTTGTCTAAAGATGTGACCAATTGGTTCTCCACTCATGGTCAATTGCTTGGCCTAGGAAAACCTCACACTTCTTTTGCCTACATAAGGAAATACCTAAACACATGAGGTCACTCGGTCTTGTCACAAATAAGACTGATCAACAATATACTCTTGTCTTGGCTTTTGATTATCCAAAGGTCACAAGACTTTTTGCCTTGTCTCAAATAAGGCTCTTCTCCAAGTCTCGAGTTAGCCTACACAAGGCAGTCTTGGAGAATGACTCACTCTGCTCCAAACTTTAACACTCCCTCTTAGTGAGGGAGACATTCTCAACTACACCAATCTTGTCCTGGAAGAGAACAAATTTTCCAAAGGACAGAGGCATAGTCAAAATGTATGCAGTCTGCTCATCAATACAAATGTACTGTAATTTGATGGAACCTTTTGGACCATGTCTTTGATATAGTGGCATTTCATCTCAATATGCTTGGACTTGTTATGGAAGACTGGGTTCTCTGTGAGCTTCAAACATCTATGGTTATCATGATGGATAACTGTTGTTTGTAGCCTCTCTAAAAAAAATCTGGACAATAGTTTTCTTAGCCATACTACTTCTTTGTTTGCAACACTGGTTGCTATATACTTTTCTTTTGCTGTACTTTGCACACTTGAACTTTGTTTCTTGCTGGAATAAGATATCATGGAAGAACCTATGCTGAAACAATAACCTAAAGTACTCTTTCAGTCCATTGATCTTCCAACCTAATTTGAATCATCATACCCATGAAGCAACACTCCACCACTAGAAGAGTATTTGAGTCCAAATGAAATGGAACCTCTCAAATACCCGAGCACATGTTTGGAAAAAACCCAATGTCTGGGTCTCGGTTCATACATGAATTGAATCAAGGAATTCATTGCAAAGAAAATATCCGGCCTTGTATGAATTAGATAAATCAAAGATCCAATTAGTTGCTTGTACATGGTTGGATCCACCAAGTCTGATACCGAATATGACTCATTGAAATTTTTCAGGTTGGATACCATGGGAGTAGACATGCATTTACAATCCAACATATCAAACCCGTGAGATAGAAATATCCCATCTGATCTTTACCACACTTCTAGACCAAGGAAATAATGCATGAGACTAAAATATTTCATTTCAAATTCATAAGTGAGCTCCCTCTTACACTGGGCTATCAAATGTTCCTCTCCTGTAAGGAACATATCATCAAGTTATAACACTAATATCAATGGATGATTTTTCACAACCTTAAAATATAGGTTGGGATATGCAACACTCTTAGAGAACCCCAAGTTCTAAAGATAACTATAAATTCTCAAATACCATGCCCTTGGTGTCTGCTTAAGCCCATACAATACTTTTCTCAATTTTCACACATGTGATTCTTTCCTGTGAATCACAAATCCCTCTGGCTGTTCTATATATACCTATTCCTCAACTTGACCATTGAGGAATGTTGTTTTAACATCCATCTGGTGAAGTTTCCAACCCATAACTAAAGCAAGGGATATGATGGTCTTGATGGAAGTGTACCTTGCAACAGGTGAACACTGATTTTCCTTCTGTCCTGGGAACCACTTCCCACACATCATTCTTCATGATGGATTGATATTCTTCCATCATGGAATCTTTCCATACTTACTGGTGAGCAACATCCTCAAATGTGGCGGGCTCTGCATTACTAATATGAGACATTTGTGTCACATATCCTTCAAACCTTTGAGGTATTTTACTTTCCCTGAATGTACCTAATGGAGCACCATGCGATTTTGCTTCCTACATAATCTCTCTACACCAGGAAGGTTTCCTCTTAGAATGAGGTGCATCCAAAGGTCTCTCTACCTGTTCTATAGGTTCCACAGGATCATACCGATCTAGTGTTTCATCTAACTCCTCCCTTTGCATATATAAATTGGATGACTTTGAAACCTGTACCTGAGAAGCTTCAGGATCCTCCATATTTGTATCAAGATGAAATTATTTGGAATGTTTAAAAGAAGTTTCTTCATGGAATGAGATATCCCTACTTACCTCAATATGTCTTTCACGAGGTACATATATCTTGTAGGCCTTGGATGTTTCACTGTACCCCAAAATGATTCCCTTCTTACCTAATGGTGTCATTTTGGTTCTCTTATCTTTTGGAAAATGAATGTAGACAAGACACCCAAATATCCTTAAGTTCCCCACATTTGGTTTCTCACCTGTAAATTGTTCCTTTGGAGTCTCATTTCCCATAATAACATGAGGGATTCTATTTTGGATGTAAACAACAATACTTGAAACTTCTTCCTAGAGAGAAGTAGAAAGATCCTGATCACACATCATTGCTTTAGCTGCCTTACAAATAGTTATGTTATTTCTCTCAGCTATCCCATTCTACTGGGGGTTATATGGAACTATAAGCTGTCTCTTGATTCCTTATTCCTTGCAAAAGTCTTCAAATTGGTGAGACTCATACTTACCACCATTTTTTGATCTCAGGACTCTAATGTGTTTTCCAGTTTGATTTTCAATTAAATCTTTGAACTCTTGAAACTTTTAAAAGTTTCATTCTTTATTTTCATGAATTATATCCATGACTTCCTATATAAGTCATATATAAAAATCACATAACACACATGCCCATTTAATGAAGGTGTGGACATAATCCAATATACATCTGAATGAATTAGTTCTAAGATCACTTTTTCCCTTTTATTGCCGACTGGAAAATACTTCCTTATGTTTTTTCCTAGAATGCAACCTTTACAAATACTATTATGATTAAACTGAAAAGTAGGCATACCACTCATAATCTTCTAAAGACCAATAAGCGCTTTGAATTGATGATTCCAAAACCTCCTATGCCACAGTTCACAAGAATTGACAGTGCTGTGAACTAGTGCCTGAATGTGCCTTGGGACTTTGTAAAGTCATCCTTCTTTGATTCCAATAACAATGGTTGAAATGAGCTCTATATACTTGGGCCATAAAAGAGCCTTATTATCCACAAAGATCACCCTATGACCTTTATCCTCCAGAATCCCAACTGAGATCCCAGCTGAGATAAGATTCTTCATCAATCCTAGAACATATAAGACATCTTCAGTATGCAACATAAATCTAGAATCTAGCTGAAATGATGTTGAGACAACACCTTTGATTGCATAGATCACATCATCTCCTAGCTCAACTTGAGAAGAGAAATTTACATTCTTAAATTTAGCTAGATTATCTTTTTTCCCTGTCATGTGCTTGGAGGCACCACTTTCCACTAACCCAGATTTTTCACTATCTGTCACAGTGCCTATGAGAGTTGAAACAAGGTAATATTTTTTCTTGTTTCCTGATCACTTGAAACCTCTCTAGGATTCCTCCTGTAATTTCCTTCCTCTTAAACAATAACAACAACATGAAACTTACCCTTATGTCCTTTTCTCGATTTGGGAAAGTTCTTGGAAAAGTGACCTTTCTTCTGACAGCTAAGCATCTCACCCTTGAAATGTCAAAATCATTACCTTTGTAACCACCACTTTCTTTATCCTTTTGAATAGAGAATTACTTTCGATCATGGAATCTTTTCCCTTTCTTTGTTATGGATGCCAATGTAGTATTGTCTTCTTTTGAGGAGATGGTTCTGCATTGAATCCTACCTTCTTCCTGAAGGTAGTAATTCCACAACCTTTCAAAGTTAGGTTGAGTCTCTCTTGCATTTACCCCGGATAGGAATACCTCCAAAGAAGGTGGGAGACCATCAACAAAATTTTTCACCAAGTCATCATCATCAACTGGTACACCAATCAGTAGCAACTGATCCTGATCTATGAGATCTTGGTGAACAAGGATGCTACTGTACCATCCTTCTCCATCTTAAGAGTTCACATCCTGTTCTTGAGAACCCTCTTTTGACTGGGCACTTTCTTCTCATACAAGTTTGTTAGAGTGTCAAAGCACTCCTTCACAGTATTTAAAGGCGCTATTACATGCATAATACTGTCCTTCACTAAATAAAAAGTGATTCATTTTTCCTTTTCCTGATTCTTATTAAATTTTTCCCTTCCTGCATTTGAATTAGGTTCCTCTACTACACTGGTTACGAAACTGTCCAAATCATTCTCTTGAAAAATGTTTAAAACCCTTAACTTCCAAATATTGAAGTTGGAAGCTCCTTCAAGCCTGTCTTCAGCCTTCACTAAGATTGATGTCATCTCTGTAGTAAATTTTCAACAAATCTAAACTGTGCTCTTTAAATCATCCTACTCAAGAACCCTGCGTGAGCTCAAGCTTGCTGCAAAACCGAGTGACTACACACCCATGGCTCTGATACCATGTTGAAATTTAAATATAGTTCATATCTGTAATATTTAAACAAAATATTATTTTCTAATTTATAATTTATTCACAGTGAATATGCAGAGATACATGAACATAAATAGAATAGAATCATGCACGATAACATAAGGATTTTACCTTGGAAAAACCCTCTCAAGCTTGAGGGAAAAAACCAACAAATGATCTTTTTTATTAGAAAATGAATGAGCTAGGAGTAGATACAAATTGACTAGAACCACACAGGATTACAACCATGAGAGTTTGCTGTCTAGATCTAGCTTTAAATCTAGGTCAAATTCTGATAGAAGTTAGCAGCCAGAAACCTGAAAGCAAACTGTCCTTGTTGCAAAGATCCCGCAAGCAACGGACCTTATTTCTTCACCGTGTCTTCAACGAGTATTCAATGTCCCTTTTTAAAGCACTGATGAGTCTTATTAATAATAATTATTTCTCCATAACTCGCTATGGAACTTGTATTCATCACTTGACTTAACTAAGATAACTCATCTTAGTAACTCAACTTATAAACTTGACTTTACATGTAGACTTTGTTAACTCGTCAAATCGACTTTGTTAACTCAACTTTACATGGAGAATTTGTTAACTCAACTTACCAACTCGAATTTACATGTAGACTTTGTTAACTCAACTTACCAACTCGACTTTACATGCAAACTTTGTTAACTCAACTTACCAACTTGAATTTACATGCAAAGTTTGTTAACTAAACTTGCTAACTCAACTCTTTGACAACTCGTCTTTGCATGACTCGACTTTTTCAACTCGACTTGCAACTCATCTTTGCAACTCGAATTTTATATAGGCTCGACACTTCTTCTTTCTTCCAACAATCACAAGTCTTTCATGGCATCCATGGTCTCATGTGCCATCATACTAGCTCATCACATATACATCATTTGCATCTCATGTATAATAAAGATCATTTGTCTCAGGATGTGACCATCTAGTTCTCCCCTCATGGTCAATTTCTTGGCCTAGTAAAACCTCACACACCAATTTATCCTACATAAGGCAATACCTCAACACATAAGGTCACTCAGTCTTGTCACAAATAAGACTGATCATCAATACACTCTTCTCTTGGATTTTTCTTATACAAATCTCACAGGAATTTTTGCTTTGTCTCAAATAAGGCTCTTCTACAAGTCTCAAGTCAGATTACATAAGGAAATATTGGAGAATAACTCACTCTACTGCAAACTTTAACACTCTCGAGTATTAAAGCCTCCCAACCAGGGGTTACGTCAGCACACAAGTGAGGCACTGTCGAAGCCAATCAGAGAATGACACGTGGACATGTGGATCCCACCAGAATCACAAGTAAATATATCAAAACTAGGTGACATGTGTCTTGTTTCCCTGCCACCTCAAATCCATCATGGAACAATGAAAATACGCCACGATCCCAGGGTGACATCAATGTGACCTTATCAATTCCTTAGATGATTGTGTCTTTTGGTCGAGCATAGATCGACGAATCTCCTAGTGTTGATGGAATATTAACGATGAAGATCAATATGTAGATCATTGTCGACAAATATTATAGCAATGCTCCCGACACAAGTTTTCACAGTGATGACGATGATGTCATTATCGACGGAAATAAGAGGAGATGAAATCACGACATGCCAACAACTCACTGTCAGAACCAATCAGGAGCCGCCGCGTAGACAAGTGGAACCCACCAAAATCACCTAGAAGTATATTAAAAAGGGGTGACACATGTCTTGTTCCCCTGCCACATTAGCACCAACATGGAGCAGTGAGAAGGTGCCACATTTCAAAGATGAGATCAACAAGATGAGTTTTTCCTTATTCAATTTTTGGGTTCATGGTTGTTTAAGATTGACGATTATTGATCGTTCCTAGTTCCTCCAATGGATCAACAATCGTCTTATTTAGTTATTCAGAGTCCCCTTTGAAACTGATCCTGCAACACTCCAAAGAATCACCTATGATGGAAGGTCTAGATTCTCTCTCATAATTTTTTTGAGTAGGACCGATAAACAATCCAGATCTTCTCTTAAGTACACAAGCATCTTGGCCAATTGTCACGTCAGCCCGCCAACGAAACATTGGCAGGGTCAATCAATGACTGCCATGTGGACAAGTGTAACTTTCCAAATACAATGGTCAACACACTAAAAATGAGTGACATGTGTCCCACTCCCCATCCATGTCAGAGATATCATGGGCCAGTGAAAATCTGCCACGTGTCGAGTGTGATGTCATCCTGATCATTAATTCCTTAGCCGAATTTTACTTTCAATCACGCCTAGATCAATGAATCTCATGTGTCATCATACTTCCCCTTACTTATCCATATCAATGATTGAGATTCACCCTCAGAGTCCCCTCGTCAGAGTCCTATTTTCAACCCAACCCCAGAAGACTTTGATGAGACACCCTCTATCAACTGTCCAAATATGTGTCAGTGTGCCTCTAATCAACAATCTAGATATGATCTCTAATATTGATTTTACTCATCCAAGTGTCGTGTCATCCCACCAAAAAAGAATTTTCAAAGTCACGTGGACATGTGGAACCCACTAGATACACAGGTGAATATGTCAAAGGCAAGTGACACATGTCCTTACTGGCTGCCTCTTCAGCACAATCATGGAACTATTATGAGGATTCCATGTGTCCAACGTCTATGCAACAATAATTTCCTTATCCTTTTTTGTCTTTTGGTCGACTATAGATCAATGACTCCCCTCATTTTGACGAAATATTGACAGTGGAGATCATTGTGGATGTCTTCGTCGATGAAATGCTATGAACATTCCACGACATATGTTATCCTTGATTTCCCTAATGACAAAATAGTTAAAGAAAGGGAAGGTTTAGTAGATCAATGACCCAGATCGGATCGTGTCCCAGATTGACGATTTAGTTTCAATTTTAAAGATCAAGACATTTTAGGCTCATCAGACCGCATATCAATGGCCCAAATTTGATCAGGTTCGATACAGAAGGCTCATATTCACTGCAAGATAGATGGCGCATAGTTGATCATAGTTGTTCCTTTATCTCTGATACACCAACTATCGGGGCTGCCTTCCGATGACATAAAGTTCCATTTTTAAAGATAAACGGTCGATATTGATCGCTGAGATCGATCCCACGACTGTTGAGTATCATGCCTATGTAGTTTTAATGTCGAGTTGTTGCAACAAGGTAAATTATTACAAGGATATTTTTAGGGACAAGGTGTGATCGATATCTGGGCCTGTGAATCTCTATCTACTCCACGATCTCAGCATAACATAAATCTAGTAGGTGAAAGTAGTTTTTACAAATTCACCAAGGGGGAAACCACTCAAGAATCAAGAAGCTGGAAGTGGTTTCAAGAAGCAGTTTCGAGAATGAGAGAGAAAGATAAAAGGAACAATAAGAACCCATTGTCAAGGTCGACAATTTGTGGAATTGAAGAGTTTATTATAACCATAGTTGTTTGAAAAGAATCCCTGAGCATAGTCAGTTGATAAATGCAATAGGCAACCAAAGATTCATCCCCTGCGTTTAAGTTTCAGTCTGTAATTATTATATTGTGTTTGTGTTCTTGTAAAACATATCCTCCCATTTTTTATTTCTTTTATCATATATGATTTATAAAATATCAAACAACAAGCCATTCTTCATGTTCAATATTACTGTATGATGTCTGGTAATGCCACACAAGTGTTTTCCTATGAATGTATGGCCATTTCTTGTCATTTTCTTTATGCATTTGAATGATATACATAGGGCACCCCCTTAAATTTGAGTTTATGAAGATTTTAATTGTTCGAAGCATGTGTTATTGATATGTATACACATGTTAGAGATACTAAATTTTTAATTTCTCAGCCCGTTGTCCTATTTCTATAAGCTACAAGATTCATTCTTAGTAGTGCCATGTATGCTTATCTTGTTTTTCTTCCAATTCATCACTTCATTCTCCTTTAAATCTCGATTGTATGAAACACTTGTAGACATATGTATCTTATATTTGAGAGCATTTATCATATGAGCTGAGACTGTTTAAGGTCCTACAATTTCAAAAGAAAGAGAGAGAAAGAGGGAAAAACTTCCCAAATATTGCACAACTATTTTACTGCAAATATGTCCTTAAGATTCATCCTAATTCTTGGCCCCTGGGGTGCCTCGACATCATTCCAATAAAAAATTGGAACATATTGAGGGACAACATCCAAAATGGCGCCGTTTCTAGGGATGTAAGTTGAAGAAATATTCCCTGGGATATGACATTGTAAGCTCTGAGACTTGATGGTGAACAGGCCTCATGCACTTGGTTGTTAATATTTCACTTAACAACTCCATAGAAGGACAATATGGCCTCTGATAGAAGACATACCAAAATCCACCCTGATCCTGATCAGGTTCTGATATATTCAAATCCAAAAAATCTCGTGACCTGGAGGAACATCAGAGAGCGCCAGACCTCATTTTTCTCAAGTAACCCTTATCTTGAAATCTCTCCTTCTATTACTCATCATAATTCTGAATCTATAGATATGACTAATATAAATGAAGATTCAATTTCTATTGCTAAATTACCTCCAGAATCGTTAATAGACCTCCAAAATTATCCTCTAGAATTTAATCAAGAAGTCAGTTCTTTCCATCTTGAAAATTCTTGTTCCTCCTTTTTCTTTTGAATCCCATAACATCATTCTGAAAAATATTGTGGCTGGCTTAGGTGGAGGAAGACCTGTGGGAAATCAAATTCCCCCATCCCTTATAAATCATTGGGTCACTTCCAGATTTTCCCCATTAATTTTTAAATCTTCGCCAAATCACCCATGACCTCCCCGAGAATTACATGAAATATCTACCCAAATTTGATGGGGATAAAACCCATTCAGTTGAAGAGCATATGAGTTTCCGAGACTTTACATACGACCATATTGTAGAGAACCATGATGTCTTCATGAGGCTATTTGTCCAAACTCTAGGGGGATATATTAGAAAATGGTTCAGAGAACTTCCTGTTGCCTCAATTGATAGTTGGCCAGCTCTAGAAGCTTCCTTTATGAGATAGTGGGGTGAGAAAACGAATAGCCTATAATACCTGAATGAATTTGTCTCAATCAAGAAAAGATCCAATGAAACTATTGATGATTTTAACATGAGGTTTAATAATATATATAACAAGATCCCTTCAGATATAAAACCATCACAACCAACATCTAAAGTGACATACATTGAGGCATTTGATGTTGATTTTTCCATGACTTTGAGAGAAAGAAGATCCCCGACCCTGCTAGTAATGCAAGAGGATGCGATAGAAATCAAATGGAATATGATTACATCAGGTAAGATGAAGAAAAAACAAGATCAGGAAAAAAATAAAAAGGTCAGGGAAGATTGTGGTACTTCTGATCCGAATAGAGAACCCCAAGAAGAAAAGATGGATGAGATGTCTAGACTGATCAACAATTTGACAAAAAAAATGTCCAGATTTGAGATAGAGAATAGTAATTAAAATAGATCCCCCCAATATGGAGGTATAAGGAATCTTAATCCGAATCAATTCACAATACCTCCTAATCCACAAATCACGAGAAGGGAGAGAAGAAATGAAGAACAATCCCTTCAACCCCCTATAAAAAAAAAAACAATGATAACAAATTTATTGAAGAAATAATGGATGAGGGATATGATGAATACACAATATAAATACACCTACTTCAATATGAGAATTGTGCTATAAATCTAACTCAATTTGACTATGGAGGGTCACTAAATCCTAACAAATTGGTGCTTGATTCTCAGCATAACAAACGAGCTTTATCCTCAGTTTAGTACATAATTTTTGCTGATGCAGTAAAGGATGAGATGCATAAGAAGTATGATCTAAATCCTCGATAAAAAGAATCTGTTGCAGAAAGACAACCTCAGGATAAGAAAGTTGGTCCAAATTTGGCCAAAGATAAATCTAAAGAGGTTCTATATATCCCTAAGGTAGATGAAGTTTTGGAGCCTGTAAAAAGGGAAAAAGAAACTAAAGGAATTGAGGAATTAGTTTCACCTTTCAATATTGAAGGTGAGCTCTTCAAGATCAATATTCATGTGCCTTTGGTGGCGTTGGATAAAAACCCCTTATATCATAAACAAATTGAGAAAAGGATGCAGGGGATGCAAGGGAAGGGGTCAACAAATCCTCCTGATACTTTTAATGTACAAGATGAGTCCCATACCATAGTTTTTGGTCCGCATATTGATGACAAAGAAAAATTTGTGGCACCCTTCTATGTGACCTTGAATATTCATGATAACTTGTTGCACAATTGTATGCTCAATTCTGGAGCATCAAACAATCTTATGCCCAAAGTAGTAATGGAGAAGAAGTTGGGTTTGGAAATAACTAGACCATATCATGACCTTTATTCATTTGATGTTGGGAAGGTGAAGTGTTATGGGATGACTAAAGACATGGTTGTCACCCTTGTCCAACTTCATATTAAAAGCATTATGATGGACATGGTGGTGGCTGATGTACCAACAAATTATGGCATGCTGATGTCCAGAACATGGGCATGAAAATTGGGAGGCACTATACAGTTGGATATGACTTATGCAATTGTACCAGTTTTTGGAGGGGAGCTCCGCAGGATGTATCTAGAGACAAAGTTTTCTTATGTGGTCAGTGATCAAAACAACCTTGTGAATCATCCTATATATGCAGCTGATGAAGATTTGGGATATTGTATCCTATCTATAAATGAAGAATACAATGAATCCCAAGATCCTCTTGTAAGCCCTGTGGAAGAAGTGGATGGTAAATGGAAATTGTTTTTTGATGGTGCATGCTCAAAAGAGGGATTTTGGGATGGCCTAGTGCTCATCTCCCCTACCAAAAAAGAATTTCATTTGTCTTACAAACTTGAGTTCGAGGCCAAAAATAATGTAGCTGAATATGAGGCCTTGACCTTAGGCATGGAGGCAAAAAGAAAGATGAAAATTACCAAGCCGGTGGTATTTGGAGATTCAGAGCTAGTTTTGCAGCAAGTAACAGGTTCCTATCAAACAAAGAATCCAGAATGAGGGCATACAAAAATCAGGTATGGGATATGATTGATAATTTTTATGTAACTTTCAATATTTTTGTTGTTTTGAGAGATTTAAATCAACCAGCTGATTCCTTAGAAGTAGCTTCCAGTACCTTTAAAGTACCAGCCATCCCTCAATTTAAATATGAGAATGAGATGAGATAAAAACCTTCCATTCCTAATAATATCAAATACTGTCAAGTTTTTTAAGATGATCAACAGATCAAAAAGTTCATGGAAGTGACATATGATTTTGAAAATATTCATATTGATTCAGATGATGAAGAAAACACCAAACAAGAGATTTGGGAGGAGGATGAAGGGATCCCTAAATTTCATAGTTATATGGATGGGCATAAAGTCTTTCACCTTAAGAATAACTTCATTCCCAAAGGATTGGTGCCTTTAGAGCAGTTGTTTGATAGAAATGATGTACCTGTCAAACCAGTTGTCCTCCCCAAAGATGGTAGCATTGAGGAATATAATATTGGGATTGAAAAATATCCTAAATATATTAAACTGTCCAAAAATATTCCTTCTGATCATAGGACATAGTATTCGTAGTTGTTCAAAGAGTACATGGATGTATTTGCATGGAGATATGAAGACCTAAAAAACTTATGATACCAATATCATCCAACATCAAATACCCCTCAAGCCTGGTACTAAGCCTTTCAAGCAAAATCTTAGGAAAGTTAATCCCCTTCTTTTTCCTACCATTGAGAAAGAGCTGAGGAAATTATTAGATTCCCATATTATTATTCCCTTAAGGTACTAAGAATGGGTTGCTAATTTTTTTCCAGTGAGAAAAAAGAGTGGGCAAATAAGGCTATGTGTGGACTTTAGAAACCTAAATAAATTCTCATTAAAAGATAACTATCCCCTGCCCAAGATGATTCATATACTGCAGAAAGTAGTAGGGGAAAAAAAGATATCCATGATGGATGGTTTTTTAGGATACAACCAAGTGGGCATGCACCTAGATGACATAGATAAGACAACCTTCACAACACCATGGGGGAATTTCATGTATGAAAAAATGCCTTTTGGTATGATAAATGCAGGAGAAATTTTTTAGAGAGCAACGAGCATTGATTTTCTGGGTGAGAGAGACAATTTCATTGTCATATACCTAGATGAAATGACGTTTTTCTCCAAGATAGATGAATATCACATCAAACATTTAAGGAAAACTTTTGTGAAGTGTTGAAATTTTGGGCTGTCCTTGAATCCCCAAAATTCTTACTTTTCTATGGAAGAAGGAAATATTCTTGGCCATATAGTATCCAAAGAGGGGGTGAAGATAGATCCAGAAAGGGTGGAGGCAATCTAACAAATTTCTCATCCTAGGAACAAAAAAGAGGTACAATATTTCCTATGTAAAATAGGATTTCTAAGAAGGTTTGTCCCAATTTTCGTAGAAATGGTGAAGCATATTACCAACATGTTAAAAAACGACCATGAAGTTAAGTGGAAAGCTGAAGCTAAAAAGTACTTTTAGTAGATCAAAGCGGCCTTGGGAGAAGCTACATTTCTTATCATCCCAAATTTGATAAAGAGCTTCTCATTTTTTCTTTCGCATCGATTCATACTATGGTTGCTGTGTTGTTGCAGAAGAATGAGGAAAATAAAGAGCAACCCATATCCTTTTTCAGCAAGTCCCTGAGATATGTTGAACTGAAGTATAACAACATGGAAAAAAATGCTTATGCATTAGTCAAAGAATTAAAGTCTTTCAAAGATTATATGCTGCACTCTAAGATATTGGCTTATGTACCTACCAACACTATAAAATAAATTCTCAGACATCCTGACAGTGAGGGTAAAATAGGTAAATGGATTGCTAAGATTCATGAGTATGATGTGGAGATCAAGCCCACAAAGCTGGTAAAAGGACAAGGACTAGCCAAACTGTTGGTTGAATCTAAATGCAATGTTTTATACTTGAACGCACTACCAACAAATATCATATCAACAAAATATGAAGAGGATGAAATACAAGAACCATCCTTGGAGGTAAGTGCCAAATCTTCTCAGTCTGATTGGTATAAAGACAACATATTTTACTTGCAAAATTTCAGCTTCTCACCAACATGGGATAAACCCATAACTAGGTCTATTAAGCTTAAGTTTGTAAAGTATTGCATCTTTGGTGGAAATATGTTTTGGAATAACCCGAGGGGGAATCCTACTAAATTGCCTCATTGAAGAAGAAACCGAGGGAATACTCATTGATTTTCATAAGGGTGTGTGTGGGGGTCACTATGCTTGGAGATCCATTGCATACAAGATCGTTAGAGATGGGTATTACTAGATCTCTTTATTTTCTGATGTAAACGGCTTGGTTCAAGCATGTGTACTAGAATGTCAAATGTTTGTAGGAAGGCATAAATTGTTTCCCCTCCCACTAAAACCAATCAAAGTTGAGACACCTTTTCAACAGTGGGGATTAGACTTCATGGGCGAGATTAACCCAAATTCAATTGGGAAAAAAAATTTAATTTTGAAAACCACATATTCTTTCACAAAATGGGTAGAGGCCATACCTACAAGGGAAACCACAAATATAGTCATCATAAAGTTCCCGGAGGAAAATATCTTGGCCATTTTTGGGTGCCCAAGAAAGATCATTGATGATAATTCTCAGGCCTTCAAATCTTCCAAATTGGTTAAGTTTTGTCAGGATTATAACATAGAGATGGGACACTCTACTTCTTACTATCCATAGGGAAATGGTTTGGCTGAATCCTCCATTAGAAACCTTATCAAAATAATCAAGAAAATGTATCTCAAAACAAGAAGGCATGGGATTCCCACCTGAAATATGTTGTCTGAGAAGATAGGGTTAGCATCAAGAGGGCCATTGGAACTTCCCCTTTTCAACTGGTATAAGGGTTGGAAGCCATTTTCCCCATTCAAATCAACCTCCCCGTAATGAAACTACTGCATGATGAGGAGGAAGAATAAAATGTCATGCAAAGAAGAATTATTCATCTAATCGAAGTTCAACAAGTAAGAGAGCAAGTTCATATAAAGTATCAAGCTTGTCAAGCAAGAATAAAAGAAATATTTGATTAAAGGACCAAAGAAAGAAATTTCATGCCAGGGGATTTGGTTCTGAAATGGGATGCTCGAAGGGAAGCTAAAGTGAAACATGGAAAGTTTGATAATATTTGGCTTGGACCCTTCCAAGTGGTTGTAGTCCAAGATAACAACACTTATGATTTGGCTCAGCTAGATGGAGATTTGTTTGGGGATCCTGTAAATGGGAGGTTCCTCAACCTCTTCTTACAGTACTAATCACTGAAAATTTTTCTTACCCTATACATAAATAGTTCCTTTTCATTTCTATTCATGAATTTTTAAATTTTAATTCATTCACCATTCATTACTTCAACAAGCAAGTAGGTTTCTAACAACTTAAGTTGTTGAGAATTTTTGTGTCACATATCAGATCAATTTTCAGGTCTAAAGGAGATGTATCTTTCTGGGAAGACTCCATAACCCAACAGAAGAAGGTACTTAGTCTACAGTTCTCATTAGACCGCAAGGGTATGCTATCCCGACTGGAGCCAAATGTTAATACTATATTTTTTCTTGAAATTAAATGAAGAATGAATAAAATTATACGGCCAATATCAGACGAGTTAGCAACATGAAGTCGAGCTTCAGGGGCCTCTGTGCAACTCATAGTCAAATTTTTCTAAGGAATAATGAAGAAACAATAAGAAAATCCATGCCCTTGTGTGCATAAGGCATAAATTAATCCCTTGGGTGCTTTTCACACTCCAAAGGGGGATTGTCACCAGTGAAAAGGGGCCTAATTCTATTATCCCAGGAGTCTATCATAAGATTGCGACCTAAAAATGCAACATTTCGGGAGTTTTTCGGGCCCGAGAGATCGACGACTTAGATTGCGTCATGTACCTGACCTTTAAATCAACAGTTGTCAGAGTGCTCTTGTCGGAGTTCCATTGGTGACCTATCTTCCAAGAGCTCCGATGGACACACCCCCGAAGAACGACCCATATTTGATAGGTGCCGACAATTGTGCCCCCGATAAGATCAAAGATCCAAATATTCTCTTGAGTATTAAAGTCTCCCGTCGAGGGGTCATGTTAGAAGGATAGAAAGGCACTGTTAGATCCAATCAGATAATTCTACGTGGACATGTGAAACCCACCGGATGCATAGGTAAATATATCAAAATTGGGTGACATGTGTCACTTTGCCCTGCCACCTCAACACCATCATGGACCAATGAAAATATTCCACGTGCCTAGGGTGACTTCAACGTGACCTTGTCAATGCCTTAGCCGATTGTGGATTTTGGTCAAGCATAAATCGATGAATCTCCTAACATCGGAAAAATATCAACGACATAGATCAAGATGTAGATTTTCATTCACAAAGCTTAAATCAAATCTCCCGACACAAGTATTCATAGAGCCAACGAAGACGTCGTCATCGACGAAATGCAGAGTATATGAAAACAAGACATTCCAATGAGGCACTGTCATAACCAATATGTAGCTTCCATGTGGACAAGTGGAACCCACCAAAATTTCCCTGAAGTATATAAAAAATGGGTGACGCGTGTCAAAGATGAGATCTGCAGGACGAATTTTTCCTTCGTGAATTTTTGGGTTTGTGGTCGAGCAAGATCGATGGTTCTCGGGTGTTTCTAGTTCCTCTGATGGATCAACAATTGTTGTAGCTAATTATTTATAGTCCCTTTTGAAACTAATAGTGCAACACTCTGAAGAAGCACCTACAATGGACAATCCAGATCCACTCTCAGACCTTTTTCGAGTAGGACCGATCAACGTTCCATATCTTCTCCTAGGTACCCAAACATCCTATCCGAGTGTCAATCATCTCGCTAGCAAAGCATTGTCAAGGCCAATAAGTGACTACCACGTGGACAAGCAAAAATCACCAAATAAATAGGTCAACACCCTAAAAATGGGTGACATGTGTCCCACTCCCATGCCACATCAGAGCCATCGTGGGCTAGTTTAAATATGCCATGTGCCTAGGGTGATGTCAGCCTGATCATTTATTCCTTAGATGAATTTTGTTTTCAATCGGGTCTAGATCAACGACTCTCATGCATTGTCAGACTTCCCTTGGGTGCTTCAGATTGACAGTTGAGATTTTCCCTCAGAGTCCCCTTGTCGGACTCCTATTTTCAACCCATCCCCTGAAGACTCTGATGAGACATCCCCAATCAACGATCCAGATCTGTGTTAGTGTGCCACTAATTAAGAGTATAGATTCAATCTCTGATCCTACTGACCAAGTGTCATGTTAGCCTGCAATAGAGAATTTTCAGAGCCACGTGAACATGTGGAACCCACCATATTCACAGGTGAATATGTTAAAGGTGGGTGACACGTGTCCTTCTTGGTTTCCTTGTAAGCACCATTGTAGAACTAATATAAGGCTGCCATGTGTCCAACGTCAGTATGATAATAGTTTCCTTAGCAGTTTTTAGCTTTTGGTCGACCATAAATCAACGTCTCCCCTTTTTTCAACAAAATATGAATGGTGAAGATTGTTGTGGACATTGTCGTCGGTAAAATGGTATGAAAATTCACCAACATAGGTTATCCCCTATCACCCCGACGACGACGTAGTTAAATAAAGGGTAGGTTCAATAGATCAACGACCTAGATCAGATCGTGTCCTAGATCGATAGTTCAACTTCAATTTTAAATATCAAGACATTTCAGGCTCATTGGACCGCATATCAACGACCCAGATTTGATCAGGTCCGATATGGAAGGATCATATTCTATGTAGGATATATGGCCTAGATTTCATCACAACTATTCCTTGATCACTGACACGTCAATCGCTGATACACCAAGTGTTGACGCGCAATCTTAAGACCCTAGGTTCAAGTTATTCAACCCAAAAAAACCATTTTTTGCCGATCCTTTTGGTATCGCCTACATGCAAATGAAGTCTCACCTGAGGCATCTATTGGGGATGCAAGAACCAAGTTTCTGCAGGGATGAGGGGATGTGAGGATATCAACATAACCATTAATACTTATTCACCTTGTGCACATTATTCTTATTTAACATCCCTTTATTAGTCAACAAAACATATGTGTGACTTACATTAACTAACAATTCCTTACTTTTACCATAATATATGTGGACATTAACCCAACTAAGATTCATTCAGTGCCCTAAACCCTAGTGTGAAAAAACAATACAACATAGATATTGACGTAACTAACCCACTGAATCATTCATTATTATTGTGCATCAACCATATGTTACACAGATCTATACTAATCATGCATAAACATAACATCCACGAATAATCACATCGGAAAACACATTAAACACATTATTTTAACGTGGTTCACCCAATCCTTGGGCTATGTCCACAACGACTAGCTTCTTATTTTAGTATTCGTGCAATAATCACCTCAGGCATGCACATTGTGCTTACAAAAAATACAACATATTGTAATCCCAAAACCTCTCTGGCCACTTTGCAGTGCGATCCTATTTCTACAAGTTCTTAGATATGCTCCTATCCCCAAAAGATCTTCCCCAAACCTCGAGCATATAAAACTCTCTTCATTAATCATGAGAAACTCGATCTCTTATTCTCAACAACCTAATATTCATCGACCCTTTACATATTTATACAAATAAGTAGGGCTAAAAACCCTAATGGTTCATAACAACGTATCCCCAAAACACTAATGGCTCATAACCATTTTTCCTACTTTAGCATTGATCTGTTGCTTTTCTTGCTTTTTCATCGAACTACAACATTTCCTACTTTTGCATCGTAAAATGCACCCTTGTCATGCGCTCTGGTTCTACCCTTTTACTCTTTCCTATGCTATGACGCAACTCCCAAAAATTAGTTATTCTCATCCAAAATGCCTGTCCAACAGGCCCCCAACACTCACCTGTGGCTCGTCCCGAGCCACTTAAGCATTTTTCAACTTCTCCTTTGATTTTTCAAAAATATCCTTTGCTGTGTTGGTCTTCTCCTTGACCTCTGTTTTGTTTAACAAAATTTTTTCTACTAATTCTGCAGTGATCTGAGTCAATCATTTCTGTTAAGCTTGTTCCACTACTTGTTTGATCCTGCATTGCACTTCTATTATTTTCTCTTCAAATTTTAATGCTTCTTCCTGCAACATCTCGATCTCTTGCATGTGAGCTTTCTGCTCGTCCCTCAACTGGTTCATCTCAGATTATAGTTTCTACCTCTCTTGCATTGTTGTCATCTTCTCAAATGGTGGAAAACTACTGATGGTTTCCTTAATATTTTGAGCCTTCCCCTATGCAGTTTGAATATTTTGTTCAATACTCTGTAATTCAACATCCTTTGACAACTAATTCTAGACTTCTCTGTTGTCTTTGTACAACTTAGCACACTCTTCTTCCAAAGTCCTAATAATTTCCACTGTAGTGCTTACTGTATTCTCCTTTTGGTATCTTTCTTCTAGGGGTGTGCTTGGTGTCATTCGCGTTTCTAAATCAAAATTTTTCATTTAGAAGCCCTGGATGGTTTCACCGATATTCTCTACCTTATCTTCCAATGGAGTATCCACCTCCATTGGTACCTCCAGAATCTCTTTTCAAACCTTGTAAAATGCTTTCTTCGCCCTTTCTTCCTTCTGCACAGTTGCATCCCATTCCTGTTCAACTATGCTATAGTCAATTTTCATGCTTGCAATATCTATTGTGTCCTTATCCAATCCATCATATTCTTTGGATGCACGCAGGTTCAATTCTTGCGTTATGCTAGCCTGCAACCCCTGCAACATTTCTCCCGGTATCTGTGATAAGACTGAGTCAAAGTGACTTAGTGCGTGTGCTTTCTCCTACATTTCTATTGATGGGAACACAATCACCCATGTTTCCAAATTAACTGTTATGCACTCCCTCGTTACCTCTAATGCATGAGAGACTGTTGATCTTTCTTCTACTAGCATTGTTGTGCTTGTCGTTGGTCCTTCAGTTGTTTGCTGCACTTTTTCTATCCTAGTTTCTTCCATCTATTGGCGTAGTGTAGTCATTTATTCATCTATATTTCTGTTCAGTCCTTCTTGTTTCCCTACCATGCATTGAAACATGTCGTCGGTGATCTCCTTAAATTGCTCCCCAAATCTATCAAATTCATCTTCCGTTAGTGCCAATGAACTCACTTCTTTGTCCTCTTTCCGATTCTTTCGATGTGGCACTAATTTTCCATTCTCTGTCTCTGCGTCTTTCCTCTTCTTACTTGCATTATTTCCTTGGCCTTGTACTTCCTTAATCTCAAAATCTGGTGTGTCTGTTTCTTGTTCGTTCGATGAGATATTCCAATATGTGTTCTATTCCTACATAATTAGTTCTATGTCCTCCTCTATTATTCGATACTTTTTCTTGACCCATTCCTCTCTCAGATATTTCTTTCCTTGTATGTACATATTATGACGGTCTGCCATGAACCACACAATCAGTTTGAAAGTTTCTATAAGCTATGGTGAAATTTGTGGTGTATCCTGGATACACTGCATAATCATTTCCTTATACAAATAGAATTCAATATTGTTATCCAACTGTGGTCCTTTGTGCGTCATGTACCATAAGTTCTGATACTTGGAGGCCAAGCATGAATTGCCTCTCATACCCAGAAACTACGCATACTCTAGTTCTTTCCATGCTGCTAATGTGATCAAAAGTAATAACCAAGAATATTGGAATTCCATGCCTTTGTCCTATTCTTCTACATAGTCTATCAAGAATTGATTTAGTAAAAACAACGCCCAACTCATCATTACCCCTTCTACACATTTCTTGGCTGTGGCTATCACACCTATGAGAACTTGGTCTTTCCTCCACTCTTGGTAGTGTTGTTGCTACTCTAGTTCTTCCTTTCTTCTATTCTGATGCTACTGCATTTGGCGGTGCCATCTCTGCAATAATTTTACTTGTGACAACTCCTTCGGCTTTGTGGCATTTCTCATGCCTTCTGCAGCACTGCTCTTAGCTCTTTCTACTCTCTGCAAACTCAAAATAACAATAATGTTGGCTCGTCGACCCTTCAATGACTTTTGTGCCCCTCGAAAACTATCCATTTACCTTTGTGCCTGAATTAACTCTCTAATCCACTAGTGTTGTGCAATCAATACCTACTTTAATACTGCATTAATTCCAAACCCTTCACCATATTTTTGTCTCGATCTTCCAGTCTGTCATGATCTCCACCGACACTTTCCATTTATGACTACACATCTCCATGATGTCTCGTAATTACTTATTTTTAACCGTCATTTCCACTGTTTAATGCCTTTAACTGTATTTCTTCTTCTTCTTCTGTGCATGTCTTCGACTGATTCGTTCATTCACTACATACTATTTTATTCTGCGCACAATTCACTTCCTCTGCGCGATCCTTTATCAATGGATAAATCACTTCTTCTGTGCACTTAATCTTGTTTTATATGTATCTTTATTCCTCTTCCTTCTCATTCGTTCCATCCTCCTATTTGTTTCTTTCTCTAAACTATCTTAACCTATTGACCCTTGACTAACACTTCAACTTTCGATTTCTTTCCTTCACTTACTTTGTTACTTTTTTCGATTTTTTCTTTCTTTTTCTTTTTCCACTTTTTATTTATTTTTCTTTTTCTTACTATAATACACTACTATGGTACATAGGTTCCTGTGAAGTTTAGACTAGTTTGCGGACGGTCGATCATCCCTATAAATTTTCATCTGACTCCCATTCACCAGTCCCCCCAAGAGTTCACCATTCAACATTTCTAGCTGCACATCACCTGCTTCTGTCACATACTTGATCACATATGGACCTAACCAATGCATCCTAAACTTCCCTAGGTTCTTCATGAACTTCTTGTCATATAGAAACACTAAGTCTCCCACTTGAATTTTTTTTTGTTTAATATGCCTATCATGCCATGATTTTTCTCTTGCCTTCTAGACTTGTTGATGGAATCTTGCGACAAACCGGTCTTTCTCAAGTTGTAACAAATATGAAAATCTTCCCTTTACTGTGCCAGATTATGAAATATCAAGAATTACTGCAACACACAAGCTTGGCAGAATAAATTCCATTGGCATTACTGCTTCTTTCCCATATACCAACCTAAAAGGTGTCTGTCTTGTCAATTTTTTTCTTGTATTCCTATATGCCCATAATACTGCAGGGATCCTCAAGTCCCAATAATCCCTTCCTACATTGCAAATATTTGTCAGAGCATTATCTAAAATTTTATTGAAGGCTTCTACTATCCCATTTTCCCGAGGGTGATACGACGTGCTTCTATGATAGTGAATTTGAAACTCCTCAGTCAATGTTGCAATCGTCTTATTTAGGAAGTGCGTCCCTTGATCACTCAGTAAAATGTGTGGGAAGCCAAATATTGTAACGACATTCTCAAATAGAAATTTCACAGCAGTCTCCACGCTGCAGTCTGTGACGGGTGGTGCTTCTACCCATTTGGTCAAATACTCTATCACAATGATTATATACCTAGCTCCTAATCTCCTCAATGTTGGATTGATCGGTCCAACGAATCCTATTGCCCATTTATCAAAAGCGTGCAGTGTAACCTATGGATGTAAGGGAATCTCATCCCTTCTAGATGGATTTCCAACCCTATGAAAAAAATCACATGCATGGCAATATTCTTTAGCATCATTTTGAAGTGTGGGCCACCAAATCCCTACACACAATGTCTTCCGCATTGTCTCTTTACCTGCGTAGTTTCCTCCTGCAATACATTTGTGTGCTTCTAATAGTATCATTGGCCTTTCACGCTCTAACACACATCGTCTTAATATCCCATCTGCACCTAACTTATATAAGTTTCCTGTGATTAGTTGATAGTCCGCTGCCTTAACCACTAACTATTTCTTTTGTGCAACTATTATGTCTGATAGAGCCATTCATGTACTTAAGAATTACACATTGTTTGTGAAGTAGTTATCCACCATTTGAACCGCAAATAAATTCACATCCAGTAAAATGTCATCTAGATTCCCGATATCTTCTCCTGATAGAATGTGCGATAAGTGATCTGGTCATGCATTCAATTTTCCTAGCTTAACGATGACTTCAAAGTCATATTATTGGAACAAAAGTAACCATCTGCAAATTCTCCCCCCCAACACTTTCTTGTTCACTAAGAATCTTAGTGCATAATGGTCTGTATACATCCTGAAATGAGAACCCAACAAATAGTGTCTAAACTTTTGCAGTACATACACCATTTCCAACCCCTCTCATTCTGTCATAGTGTAGTTCTTTTCTACTGTTGACAATTTCCTACTTGAAAATGCAATTGGGTCTTTAATTCTCCTTCTCTTAGATGAGAAAATACTACGCCTAAATCTATGGACGACACACCCACATGAACATGAAATTCCTTCTTCCAATCTAGGAATATCAAAATTGGAGGAGTCACTAACTTCTGCTTCAATGTGTCCAAACCTTTCTGGTAGTCCTCATTCCACTGGAATTTAGTTTTTTTCTTCAACAACTTCTCCATGGGTGTTTTAATCTGCGCATATCCTTTAATGAACTTGCTATAGTATCCTGTATGGCCCAGTGTTGCTCTTAACTGTCGTACCAATGTAGGTGGTGGTAAGTCCAAAATCACTACAATCTTGGCAAGATCCACTAGTAATCCTTGCTTACATACCACATGGCCCAACAAAATTCCAAAAGGCGCACATAAAATACATTTTTTCAAATTCAATGAAATTTGGCATCGTCTACAACTATTCGACATTAATCTCAGTACTTCTATATAATATTTTAATAGACTAAACATGGTCCAATCATCTAAATAAAATTCAAGGAACTTATAAATACATTCCTTAAAGGTCGCGATAACTTCTCTCGAGAAAATTGCAAGTCCATTCTTCATCCCAAAAGGCATCCTTGTGTACTGGTAGCTTCCCCACTCTATCACAAAGGTAATCTTATGTCTGTCTTCCCGCACAATATTTATCTGGTAATATCCAAAGAATCCATCCATGAAAGAGTAGGCCTCCTACCCCCCTACATTCTCTAGTAGTTCATCTGTAAAAGGTGTTGGAAATGGATTGTCTAGACATGCATCATTTAGCTTTCTTAGGTATACACAAATTTTGATTCCCCTTATTTTCTTATCTTGTACTACCATTGTACTAATCCATTCTGATTCTACTATTGGTTCAATGATTCATGCTTCTAACATTCTGTCTATATCTGCCTTTAACTTCTCTTTATACTTTGGGTTTAGTTTGTAGGGTCTTTGTCTTACTGGCTTAACATATGGTTTCAAAGAGATATTCATTTATCATAACTCACTTTCTATCCCTTTCATTTCTGAAAACGTGGTTGGGAATGGATTATGATACTCACGCAGTAAGTCTGCAATCTTTTCGACAATTTCATCATTCAAGTAGTCACCTATTTGTGTAAAAGTTGGATTCTCTTTTGTCTCAATATTCACCTTACATGTCCTTAATGGTTGTTCATATGCAACATATCCAAGCTTTGGACCTTCCACTGCACGTTCCCCCTTAGTTTCAGGTATTTGTATATCTTTTGGATCTTCCTCATCTTGATCTTCTTTAGCAAAATTATAACATTACGGTATTTCATGAACTGTCACAAAATATCTTTGTGCACTACACACATGTACTACATCCATCGACCCTTCTACTGAAAAAATATTGTTTCTAATGGCCCACAAAGCTCCATCTACTAATGGAAATTCATTTTCAAAAGTAAATGTTATCTTAAATCTCTGAGTTAGCTCATTCTAGTTCGCTGTTTCTCTATGCATTTCTAATTCTAGGTACTAGTTCTTGGGGATCATATCCAATGTGTGTATGAACCTATTGGTCCATTCCTCCTTCAATATCGAACTCCATATCTTTCTGCACTGTGCAATATGATCTTTCAGGACACTTAATCCTGCATAATTATACACAATATACACAACCTCGGTACCAAATCTAACTTTCATTAATATTTTACAATGTTTTTATTCTTCTATTCCTTCTTTATGTGAAGCCTACCATCTGGCTGGAGTGGCCTTCAAGACAATATCTAATGCCAACAATATTTGTTGTTCGAGTATATGAAACTCAAACGCCTTTACAAAAGAGCGTATGTCAGTCAAACCATTATACTTGGGTGGATCTCATAATTCTATTCCAATCCAATGAAATGATCAAGTAATGCGGGCACACCGTCTGGTTGATACTTCATGCATCCTTTGCTTCCAGATTTCCAAACCTTCCTCTAAATCCGATGCACATGAGATAATGCTTCTCCAACTTAGGGAACCATTTGCAATCAGATTAATGTAGTCATCCATTCATGCAGTCATATTATAATAAATTTCATTCCCCTTAGCTGGTTCTATATACCTTTTTCCTTATGTCGGATGCAACAATGCGGTTACCTTCTATTCCCTTACTTCAAATATCATTTCCCTTTTCTTCAGATTAATAATATCCTGATTGTCAAAGGCCCATTCGAGTCCCATTAGTGTTGGATATGGATGACTATCATCCATGATCTCGATGACTTTGAAATATTCTATACTTCGCACCCCATCTACAGTTACAGGTACCCCTACCAATAAGCCAATTGGTACTATATTGTGCTGGTTCACCAATCTTAACTGGACGGGAGACCAAATTAACTTTGGCTTCCCCATCATTTCCCATGCTTTCTTCGGTAAAACATTTACATCAGAGCCCAAGTATAAAATGACATTGTCCATGTCATAGTCCCTAATCAGCATACTTACTCTGAACTCTCCTCCTGTCCTCTTTTTGCACAGTACTTGATTCACTACCCTCTGCACAGTAATAACTTCCCTTTATTACGCGCAATGATCAATCATTCCACGCAATGCATTCAACACCGTTTCATATTTCATCAATTCTAAACAACTTTTCATAAATGATTTCAAAGTACTTACCTATTGAAGCGACATTTCCTGGATTGTACGATCATAGAATGAAGGCATGTCAACCACACGAGGTGCATATGATGTCGATGCTATCCAATCCGATCCTAGTATCTCCTTCCTTGTTTGTTATTATGTCTCTTTTTATTTCTATGGGTCGAATATCGATAGAGGTCCTATTGATTTCCTCACCCATTGCTCAATTTGCGTCACTTTATTCGTCGCATCAACCCCAGTCCTAGCTCCTCCGCGCATGAAAACTGTTATTCTGGGTCCTTCATCACGCTTCTCTGGTGATATATTTTATACGTTCTGATTTGGGTTCTGGTTCTGATTCCCTCTTTCCTTCCACTTTGAAAGTAATTGCAGATAGTCTTCTGTTGCATGATCCAGTGCTCTACAATACATGCAGGTTTTACAAGGATTCAAGAAGTCAGAAGTTAAGTGTCTTGGTTTATTACAATTGTAGTATATTATTAATCATCTACCTCCTCTGCCAAAACCCCCTATGCCTCAACCTTTTCCAAATCCTCCTCGGCCTCCTGAATTAAATCCTCTTGGATTATTATACTGTGGAACACCTCCTTATTTAATTGTATTTTCCTCTTGAATTATACAGATATCTGAAGTGCACTTTCTCATCAGGTCAAATGCGTGACAATGCTTCTCTTCGTGCCCTACTGACTTGCAAATGTTACAAAATAAATTCTTGGGCATATTCTGGTATTTCTGCAGCAATGGAAAATTAGGCGGACAATGTCCCCATGTCTTGAATATTTCACAGTACCCTCCTCCGGGTAATGGGTTCAGTGCTCCAGTCGCTAAATACTATAAAAAGGCTGGGCATTCATCCTTTTCATGGCCTTGAGTCCTACACATGACACACTATAATTGTTCCCTCTTCTCCTTTCCTTTTGTAAGATATGCTAATTGGATTTCCAAGGTAGCTGACTGTGTCTGGACTTGAGCCATCCCCCCTGCCATCCCCTACAGGAGATGCTTCCAGCTTCATCACAATTTCTAAAGCTTCAAGATGCAACACAACCTTCTATTGTATCAACGAGCATCGAATGTGTGACAATAGTCATGCAATAAACCATTCTCTGTGTTGTTGATCCATAATTTGGAATGTCAATCTACCCTTCAAATCCTTAAATCTTTGATCGTAGTCCTAAACCGACTCAGTCTGCACTTGTTTGATTTCCTTCAACTCTATAATGTATTGCGACTCAAATTTCAACTTCTTTAACTCTTTCAATAACACTTGTCGAATTTATACCAATGTCCTCACTTGATCGACTGGTGTAGTACTATGTTGTTTCATGTACTAGACTAATGTGAGACCTATAAATATTGTTTCCAACTACGCAATCTTTGTGGCCTCATCCTGGACATTCTTCGCAACCAAAATTGTCTCACATACAAATAGATATTGTTCTGGGTCCTCCGACCCAAATCCTTGGAACTCAAGCATTCTCAATGTATTGTCTAACCCTTCCATGGTGTTTTGTGTAGTACCTAGCCCTGATGTTGCTGGCTGATTCTGACTCGACACAGTGCTTCCACTGCTATGGATACTACTATTCTGACTTTATCTGCTAACTATAAGTTCTTTTGACAAATATTGAAATGTTATCTTAGATCCAAGTGACACACATGGGGTCATGGGTTCGACGCATGATCTAGCCTCAATAGGACTTAACAACTCTTCTATTATAGGATTGAACCGAGGATCCTCTCCTTCTCCTTACGTGCTTGGTATTTCTACGATCTGGGCTATTGCATCGGGATCTCTCCTCTCATACTCACTGCGTTGCTCTCCTTTCTTAGCCCTAGTTTTCAACCTCTTGTATCTTGTTCCACTACACATTACTCCAAATTCATCTTCTTCTTCTGATACACTTCCTTCATTTCTCTGCATCATCAGTCCCTCCCTTCCTTATTCAGTTCTTTCTTAATTCCTTCCTACCTTTAGAACATCCCCTAGTCAACCTCAAATTCCCATATGTGGGCGAATCCACCTAGAAATCATATTCCATATTCATGATATTCTTGTTGCACAATAACATTTTTATCCAAGTAGAAAGTGCGCTCAAATATCTACCACATGGACCCTTAAAAAATTCCATCCCTATAACACTATAAGACTGGTTACAATCTATCAAAAATTATGTAATGTAACCTCCTAGTATACTGTTCAACCATAAATCAATCGTGCGAGAAACCTTATTACTTATTGTATTCAACTCTCTGATTAGATTAGGGGTCTAGTTTCTCAGAGCCTCAACTTTATATATCCCAACATTCTCCACTAACCTGCCTAACCATTCAGTCAAAATAAATGGAAATTCACCAAAGAATATTTCATGAAGATCTATGAATACATACCTTTTCAACCATTGTTCATCCCTGACTCATGTCTTCCTATTCTGTTCCTCGAACAAATCTCGCTGATTCCTTTCTATCCATTCCATGATCTCCTCCTTATTATTCAGCCTCCAAAACATTCCCCTCAATTACAGTTCTCGGTCCCGAAAACATAACCATTTGTTGGCGCATTGTTGTTAGGTAGAAAGAGAGGTAGTGGGGGGGCCCAGAGGGCCCATAGTGATAATAGTGGAGGCCATTCAATATAATGTGGACTAGGTCCACTATATTATTAAATAAGGCCGACTATGGTAGTTAGATATAATAAATGGGTAGTTAGATATAAGAAATGTAAGAGGAATTCTTATAAGGTTCTACTTCTCGAAGATTCCTCCTCTAGAATGTTCTTAGGTGATGGTAGCACTATATAAAGGGGTTTAAGAAATGTAATTGGATATGAAGAGAAGTATTCTATTTGGAGCAATATTTTAATAGGAGGAAGCCCCCTCAAAGAGGCAAGTGAACAGGATATATTTTAATAGGAGGAAGCCCCCTCAAAGAGGCAAGTGAAATGAGAATATTGAATAAATATAGGTGTCTGAGTTAACCAAGGATATATAAGCTGAATTTCTGAGGGAAGGTGAAGAAAATAAGGCCGAAATGCAAGGAAGGATAAATTCTTTTGATAGGGCTTTTTAAGGTATGTTATTTACAGGTCATCTCACCATTTTCACTATAACTTTTTTTTATATAATGATTCAGACCGTGAAATTTCTATGACATTGAGAAAACATACCCAAGTATCTTTTGTAAAAAAATCATCTTGTGGGTCGTTTTATTTTGGGAGTTACACTTCGTGGAAAATAGGGTTTGTGGCTAGTCCTTAAACTAGTAAAAAACAAGTGTTTCGGGTAAAAATGTCATAAATTCTTTATAAAAGATCCAAATTCAGTGAGACAAAATGTGTTGGTTAGGGTACATTTTGTATTATTTTTTGTAAAAGTTTCATATCAATTCAACAAATATTTAATGTGGGGCACTCTCTACAAGGTCACTCTCTAGAATAAGCCAGAATTCAACAAGGTATGCCATTTTTGCTATAAATCCTTTTCTGAGAGGTTCCAAGTAGTGACACCTGGAGGAATTGCATAAAACAAACTAAAGAACATTATGTATCAGTTTTAGATCTTTATACATTACATGTTCAAAGTTATGATTACTTCAAGTTAGGGTTGTTGACTAATCCAAAACTAGGCATGTGAGACTAAAGAAAAGTTTGATGAAAATGCTAGTCTATTGTTGTTAAAGTTAAGGAAGGTTTGCAGGAATGTGATCATATACACCAGGTCTATTACAGAGCTACAAATCAGATTTGTATGATGAAATTAATGAGATATTTTGGTTGAGGTACATGTTGAGTACATGGTTGAGACAAGTAGTTGATGAGTTGGCACATACATGAGGTGTATAGTTGATGATGTTGGTACATATTGATGAGTAGTTGACACATTATTGGTACATACTTGGTACATGGTTGCATGCACTTGTTTATGGTATAGTTTGATTACAGGTTGGTGCATGGTTGATGCACTTGTTTATGGTACAGGTTGATTACAGGTTGAGGTACAGGTTGATGCATGGTACAGATTTATTGGTACATGTTTATAGTGGTATATCTCACAATGATAGTGTGACAGTGGTTCCATCATTCTACTTCTACTTCAGGGTGGCAGGACGGGGCAATGACAGGTGGTTGTAGCCACCTTCCAGTTGTAGCTGGAGAACATAGGGGGTTGTAGCCTCCTTCTAGTTGTAGCCAGAGAATTGAGGAGTTGGAGATTCCCTCAAGTTGTAGCCTAAGAGATTAGGGGGTTGGAGCCTCCTTCCAGTTGCAACTGGAAAACAAAGGAAGTTGGTGCTTCCAATGAATGTAATTCTTCAAGACATA
>ML778857.1:1251472-1288371 GCA_009831015.1 Picea engelmannii | reverse complement strand
TGTGTGTAAATTAAAGAAGGCCTTGTATGGTCTAAAACAGGCTCCTAGAGCATGGTACTCCAGACTGGATAAGTATCTGCAGCAGGCAGGGTTCAGAAAAGGAAGTGCAGACAACAACCTCTACATCAAGGTAAGTCAAGGCAGTATTTTATTAATTGAAGTTTATGTTGATGATATAATTTTTGGTAGTGATGATGACAGGTTAAGCCAACAATTTGCAAAAGACATGCAGAATGAATTTGAAATGTCGTTACTTGGAGAACTATCTTTCTTTCTGGGACTTCAGATACGTCAAAGCAACCAAGGAATTTTTATTTCTCAAACCAAGTATATCAGAGAAATGTTAAAGAGGTTCGGAATGGAAGATTGAAAACTAGTCATCACTCCCATGCAAACCAGTTGTAAGTTGAGCAAAGATGATGATTCAAAGTCTACATATCAGAGGCAACATAGGTCAATGATTGGCAGCCTACTATATGAAACAACATCTAGACTAGATGTAATGCAGACAATTGGACAGGTGGCACGATTTCAAGTAGCACCAAAGGAATCACATGTATTAGCAGTAAAGAGGATCTTCAGATATCTCAAAGGAACATAAGAGTTTGGATTATGGTATCCAAAAGGAAAATATCTATCACTTATTGACTACACAAATGCAGATTGGGTAGGTTGTATTGATGACCGATGATGCACCAGTGGAGCAATGTTCTACTCAGGTGAGTGTTTGGTATCATGGCTAAGCAAGAAACAATCATACGTATCTCTATCTACAACCGAGGAAGATTATATTGCAGCAGCAGCATGTTGTACACATGTTCTTTGGATGAATTTTTTTTTGACAGATATACAGATTGAGTATGATGAGCCCATTCCAATATATTGTGATAATACAAGTGCCATCAGTATCTCAAAAATCCCGGTGATGCACTCCAAGATGAAGCACATTCCAATCAAGTATCACTTTCTACGGGAACATGTTGCAGAAAAGAACATCAGAGTTGAGTATGTGGGCACAAAAGAACAGGTGGCATACATCTTTACAAAACCACTTCCACGGGAAGCCTTTGGATATCTTCACCAAATACTTGGAATTCTTTCTATTCCAAAATGAATGCTTTTTTAATTCTTATCTTATATGTCTTAGATGTACACGAGGAAGCACCATAAGAGGACAATTCAGTTAGGGGGAGCAACCCTGGATGGAAAGATACCTTTTCCATTGATGAAAAAGGGGGAGAGATTTATCAGATGCAGAGGATAGACAAGATTTATCAGATGCAGAGGACAAAGGCATGGTTCCAGGGGGAGCATGAGTGATATGATTTCTATATTGGATCAGAGTGTTTCCATCAATGCCAAAGGGGGAGATTGTTGATTAAGGTTGGCTGTCATTGATGTCAACCCTTGAAGAAATCCCCATAGCACAAAGGTTTGGGTAATGGACCCAATATTGTTTGATGTAAATATGACTCATTATTGTTTTTTCATGGTTGATAAGAAGTAAATATGGATGAACTCCAAAGTGGTCCCCTTATGGTGAAAGCCCTCACGGGAAGACACTTTGCAGAGTAAGAGAACCCATGCTTAATTGTGGAATAATGAGATGAAGTAAAGTGAATTTGTTAGGGAAACTATCCTAGATGAATAGTTCTTTTCATTCCATTTCCGGTGGTATGTAGAACGCCACATAACTCCTCACGGTTAGAGAGTTATGACCATGTGAAGTTGGAGAACCCAGGTTTGGGTAATGGACCCAAGTTTGTTTGATGGATAATGGTATGATTTTTGATATATTTGAAGGTAATACTATTCTATATGGATAGTACATGTCATTCCATTTCTGGTGGTATGTGGAATGTAACATAACTCCTCACGGTTTGAGAGTTATGGCCTTACGAAGTTGGAGGACCTTCATATGTCATCTAGAAGCCCCAAAAGGTCAAAGTAGTCAAAGTGGTTTATGAGATTTTAAAAGGTAAATAATAAAGTGAAGTGATGAGTGTATTATAATTCAAATTGAATAAAAAACAAATTATTTCAATAATTAATTTAATGGATAAATTAGAAGTGGGTTAACCCTAAAATAAGGAAAATGGGCCAAGTGACCTAGAAGATGTTTTTAAGGAAGCTACTTGGAGAGTATAAATAAGAGGCAAGGATCTGCCATTTTAATAACACTTGAGAATATTGAATATCTATAGGTTTTTGAGGTAACCAAGGATATCTAAGCCGAATTTCTGAGGGAAGGTGAAGAAAAGAAGTCCGAAATGCAAGGAAGGATAAATTCTTTTGATGGGGCTTTCAAAGGTATGTTATTTACAGGTCATCTCACCATTTTCGCTATAACGTTTTTTCTATAATGATTTAGACCGTGAAATTTCTATTCTATTGAGAAAACATACCCAAGTATCTTGGTAAAAAATTCATCTTGTGGGTCGTTGTATTTTGGGAGTTACACTCCGTGGAAAATAGGGTTTGTGGCTAGTCCTGAAACTAGTCAAAAACAGATGTTTCGGGTAAAAACGTCATAACTTCTTCACAACATATCCAAATTTAGTGAGACCAAATGTTTTGGTTAGGGTACAATTTGTAGTATGATGTGTAATAGTTTCATATCAATCCAACAAATATTTCGTGCGGGGCATGCTCTACAAGGTCGCTCTCTAGAATAATATAGAATTCAACAAGGTATGCCATTTTTGCTATAACTCCTTTTATGAGAGGTTCCAAGTAGTGAAACCTGGAGGAATTGTATAAAACACACCGAAGAAAATTGTGTATCCGTTTTAGATATTTATACATTACAGGTTCAAGGTTATGATTACTTCAAGTTAGGGTTGTTGACTAATCCAAAACTAGACATGTGAGACTAAAGAAAAATTTGATGAAAATGCTAGTCTCTTGTTGTTAAAGTTAAGTAAGGTTTGCAGGAATGTGATCATATACACTAGCTCTATTACAGAGCTACAAATCAGATTTGGATGATGAAATTGATGGGGTATTTTGGTTGAGATACATGTTGAGTACATGGTTGAGACAAGTAGTTGATGAGTTGACACATACATGAGGTGTATAGTTGATGATGTTGGTACATATTGATGAGTAGTTGACACATGATTGGTACATACTTGGTACATGGTTGAATGCACTTGTTTATGGTACAGGTTGATTACAGGTTTTTTGGTATAGGTTGGTGTATGGTTGATGCACTTGTTTATGGTACAGGTTGATTACAGGTTGAGGTACAGGTTGATGCATGGTATAGATTTATTGGTACACGTTTACAGTGGTATATCTCACAATGATAGTGTGACAATGGTTCCATCATTCTACTTATACTTCAGGGTGGTAGGACGGGGCAAGGACATGTGGTTCTAGCCACCTTCTGGTTGTAGCCCAAGAACATAGAAGGTTGTAGCCTCCTTCTGGTTGTAGCCAGCGAATTGGGGAGTTGGAGCTTCCCTCAGGTTGAAGCCTAAGAAAATAGGGGGTTGGAGCCTCCTTATAGTTGCAGCTGGAAAACAAAGGAAATTGGTGCTTCCAATGAATGTAATTCTTCAAGACATATAAGAAAAAACATTATGTGGTTTTCTCCCTATTTGGGTTTCCATGTAAAACACTGGTGTACTATGTATGTGTGTAATGGTTTATTTCTTACTGCTCATTATTGGATAATAATTCTACATTGATATAACATTTGAAGAAAAAGGATTATAATTACGCTATTACTGATTCACCCCCCTTCTCAGTAATCCAACAATCCCTTCCATAATAGGATCCATTGTATGTTGTTGCCCTACCCTAAGAGTTTGATAATAATAAATGAGATTTTGCATATTGTTATTGTATATCTGTGGTGGTGATTTTGTATTCAGTATTTGTGGTGATTATATTTGTATATCTACTCAGGTACTTAACAATTGGTATCATATCACTTTCCTTGGCTAGAAGTGTGGACAAAGATATTTATTTTTTTCATAAAAAAAGAGGGCCACGACATTCTTGATGATTTATATAGGTTTTAGTGCATAATTTTAAAAAAATGGTTGTATATCTGAGTTCCTCTCATAAACAACACTCAATTTAAAAAAAAAATCGTCCGAAACAGAGTCCGAGAAGTCAAGTTATTTGCATTTTAAAATCTGCAATTTTTTAGGTCTTTTTTTTTTTTTTCGTGGATAACCGTGTGATTTTTATGATTTCTATAGAATATGGGGCTGAATTTTAAAAAAAAAATTGCATATTTGAGTTCCTCTCACAATTTCACCCAATTTAAAAAAAAATCATCCAAATCAGAACTCTAGAAGTGAAGATATCGCTGATTTAAAATCAACTATTTTTTGGGGTTTTTCATGACAACGGTGGGACTGCAGAGTTCATAACTTTTCATAGGGTTCTCAGATGGCTATTTCCTCTCAAACCTTCAAACAAATTCTACAAATGACTGAAGAATTCAAATCCCAATTGTATGACACATTGCATGATGTATTGTATGACATTGCAGATGGCCTCAATGATAGTTTTCATAGTATTCAAGATTCATTGGATAGCATGCATGAGATATTTCTTATGACAGACATCATGGATGAATATAATCAAGAAATATATGCTTGGTATGATTTTGAGACCAATTGCGATGATTGGTATATGGATAGTTGTCATTTCTGGGATGACAACCACTTCCATATTTTATTTGATTACTCTACTCCACCTTCTGTAGAGAACATCAATGTCCCACATCAGGAGCTAGTTATAGTTACCGGCATCCAGCCTGCATATTCCACAATGGTATTGTTCCTTCCAGATTTAGCTTTGATCCTCTCCCACTATGTGGATGGATATTATTATTTGGATCCACATGATAGGTGTCAGTATTGGGAGCTTCATTTCCAGTTGGTTATTGGGTGCCGATATCTTCCGTGTGGGGTTCACATGAGAAACTGGACATGTGACGCCAGTTTACAATGGTTGTTGGACTACTTCAACATGGTGGATTCCATTTCTCAATGGGACCCTGGTTCTCTAGTCTACTTCAACACTATGGTCCACACTTATCAATGGGACCCTGGTATATGGTTGTACATCAAGCGTTGAGGACAATGCTTTCTTAAGGGGGATGGAATGTTAGGTAGATAGAGAGGTAGTGGGGGGGCCCAGACGGCCCATAGTGATAATAGTGAATTCCATTCAATGTAAGGTGGAATAGGTCCACTATATTATTAAATAAGGCCCACTATGGTAGTTAGATATAATAAATGGGTAGTTAGATATAATAAATGTAAGAGGACTTCTTAGAAGGTTCTACTTCTAGAAGATTCCTCCTCTAGAATGTTCTTAGGTGATGATATCACTATATAAAGCAGTTCAAACAATGTAATGGGATATGGAGAGAAGTATTTTATTTGGAGCGATATCTAATAGGAGGAATCCCCCTCGAAGAGGCAAGTGAACATGAGAGGATCCCTTCCATAATATGATCCATTGTATGGTGTTTTCATATCCTAAGGGTTTTATAATAATAAATGAGATTTTTCATATTGTTATTGTATATCTGTGGTGGTGCTTTTGTATTAAGTATTTGTGGTGATTATATTTGTAGATCTACTCAGGTACTTAACAATTGTCTTAAGAACCTAGGTTCAAGTTATTCAACCAAAAAAAGCCATTTAGATACCGACCCTTTTGGAATCACTTGCATGGAAGTGAAGTCTCACCCGAGGCATCTATTGGGGCTGCATGAACCAAGTTTATGCAGAGAAAAAGAGATGTGATACTATCAACATAACCATCAATACTTATTCATCATGTGTGCATTATCCTTATTTAACATCTTTTTATCATTCAACAAACCCTATGCATAACTTCCATTAACTAACAATTCATTTCTTTTACCATAACAATTGTGCGACATTAACCCAACTAAGATTCATTTAGTTCCCTAAACCCTAGTGTGAAAAAACAATATAACATATATAACAACATAACCAGCCCACTGAATCATTCATTATTATTGTGCATCAACCATATGTTACACAGATCTATAATAATCATGCATAAACATAACATCCACGAATAATCACATCATCAAACACATTAAACACATGATTTTAACATGGTTCACCTAATCCTTGGGTTACATCCACAACGACTGGCTTCTTATACTAGTCTTCGTGCAATAACCACCTTAGTCCTGTGCACTGTGCTTACAAAAGATACAACATATTGTAAACCCCAAACCTGCCTGGCTACTCTGTAGTGCAGGTCTGTCTCTGCAAATTCTCATATATGCTCCTATCCCCGAAATATCTTCCCCAAAACCTCGAGCATAAACTCTCTTCATAAATCATGAGAAACATCCTCTCTTATTCTCAACAACCTAATATGCCCCAACCCTTTACATATTTATACAAAGAAGTAGGGCTAAAAATCCTAATAGTTCATAACAACCTATCCCCAAAACCCTAATGGGTCATAATAATTTTTCCCACTTTAGCGTTGATCTTCTTCTTTTCCCGCTTTTGCACTGAACTTCTTCTTTTTCCTGCTTTTGCACCAAACTACTACTTTTCTTTCTTTTTCACCGAACTACTACTTTTCCTGCTTTTGTGCTACAAAATGTTCCCTTTTCGTGCGCTCGATCCTTCCCTTTTACTCTTTCATCTTCTATGACACAACTCCCAAAAATTAGTTATTCTCATCCAAAATGCCTGTCCAACACCAAGCATCGGGGCTATCTTCTGACAACGTAAAGTTCTGTTTTTAAAGATAAACGATTGAGATTCATCATTGATATCGATCCTACATCTGTTGAATCTCACGCTTGTGTAGTTTTAATGTCGATTTGTTGCATCGAGGTAAATGATTACAAGGATATTTTTAGGGACATGGCATGATCGATATCTAGGCATGCGAATCTCCAACTAATCCATGATCTTAGCATAACAAAAATCCAACGGGTGAAGGTAATTTTTACAAATTCACCAAGGGGGAAGCCACTCAATAATCAATAAGTTGGAAACAATTTCAAGAAGTTGGAAGTGGTTTCAAGAAGCAGTTTCAAGCATGAGTGAGAAAGATAAAATGAACAATAGTGACCCATTGTCAAGGTTGACACTTTGGAGAATTGAAGAGTTTGTTATAATCAAATATGTTTGACCAGAATCCTTGAGCACAATTAGTTTATAAATGCAACATGCAACCAAAGATTCATCCCCAGCGTTTAAGTTTCAGTCTGTAATTATTCTATTGTGTTTGTTTTCTTGTAAATCATCTCATCCCATTTTTGATTTCTTGTATCATATCTGATTTATAAAAGGTCAGCCAACAAGCCATTCATCACGTTCAATATTACTGTATGGTGCCTGGTAATGAAACAATGATTTCCTCTGAATGTATGACCATTTCTTGTCATTTTCTTTCTGCATTTGAATGATATACAAAGGTACCTCCTATTTGAGTGTATGAAGATGTTAATTGTTTGAATAAAGTGTTATTGATTTGTATATACTTGTTAGAGCTACCGAATTCTTAATTGCTCAACATGTTGTTCTATTTCCCTAAGCTACCTGATTCATCTAAGTAGTGCCATGTATGTTTATCTTGTTTTTATTCCAATTCATCAATTCATTCTCTTTTAAATATTGATTGCTTGAAACACTCGTAGACACATTCCTATGAGAGTTGAGAGCATTTTTCATATGAGATAAGACTGTTTAAGGTCTTACAATTTCAAAATAAAGAGAGAGAAAGAGGGAAAAACTTCCGAAATATTGCACAACTATTTTGCTGCAAGTCTAGCCTTAAGATTCATCCCGATTCTTGGCCCCTGGGGTGCCTTAGCATCGTTCAAATAAAAGTTTGGAACATCTCAAGGGATAATAATATCTATAGGAAGCAATAGTTCCATAACATTTTAGAGTAGTCGTAGACAAAGTGGCTAGAGTATTACAATTTGACCCAAGACAAGAAAAAGAAGATCAACTATACCAATTGGATAAGCTAGATGAAGAAACAAGGAAAACCTTACACTACTAGAAGGTATAAAAGTGTTAGTAGAAATAATTTCATGACATACATTTGAGAAGAAAAGAGTTTTCAAATGGATATTTAGTGCTTCTTTATGAAAACTAAGTGAAGGGAAAGCCATGAAACTACAAAAAACTTGGCTTGGACCCTACACAATTAAGAATATAAGAGCTAATGAAGTTGTACAACTAAAAACACTCCAAGGAAACTTTTAAAGAAAGCAGTCAATGGTTCCAAACTCAAAAGTTACCTCCCTTGATCCATGAGAACCAAAAAATTGAAAAAAATGGAAAACTCTCAAAAATACAAAAATAAAATAAAATAATTGAGTAGGTTAGGTAACTATTTGTGACAAAAGTTCCTTAAGTTGGGGACCCTAGCTACTAAAAATAACCAATAAAGAAAAGAAAAACAAAATGGAAATACAATGACAATCAATTGGGAAAAGCAACAAAAATACGAATTTCGTAAGGATAATCCAACACAACAAGGATGAAGTCGACAAAGAAAGGAAGAGAAATATACGTTTGCTAGACACCAAAAGAAAGAGTTATTGAATATATTGAAGAGCCATTTGCTTGTAAGAAAATAATGGGTCAATATACTGAACTTTGACAAAATTGGAAAAGAAACAAGAATGAAAGAACACTAGTTCCCAATTAAGAGAACCCCAATCTAGAGAATCCCAATTGAGAAAGAGGATGATAGATATAGAGGAAAAATACATGAAAGAAGGATGCAATTTAAAAACTTCGTTGAAATTGTAATATTGAACTAGACATATGGAAAAAAGAAGGCACATGATAGTTATCAGAAAGGATGCGATGAGAAAAATAATGGGAAAAGAAAAACAAAGTGAAAAAGGTGACTTGATGGACATTAATAATGACCCAGACCAACCAACTAATAGTCACAATGATACCAAGGAAGCATTTAATGAGGAAATAGGTTTGTTATAAAGATATGGAAGGAGAAGAGACTGACATTTGGAAAGAAATTTAAATATTTAGTTGACAAAAACTGATCCATGTGGATAGTAATGGCCACCCACATGTTCCACTAATTCATAATGGTTCCACATATTGGCAAATTTTCTATAGTTTTTGGGTCCCAAACTTCCGACACTGTTTTGAGGCCCTATATGATTTTTTTTTGAAGTGGAAACACCCATTAGATACCAAAGTCATGTAGTGGGTTGTTTGTAATGTGTACTTCTCATCTATACCTTTCCAACATGCTACTGAGCGCCCTGAACAAAGATCGTATGCAAAAGTAATTCCCCTGGGAAGTTGATGTATCAACTAACTACATCCGAGCCCACGAACCTTTTGGCGTTTCATCTTCTAGGGTTAGGTTTTTGGATGTTTAGGGTTTTTCTCATTGATTCTTTATGTTAAAATTCCTTTTCATCCTCTTTGTAATCAACTTCTTGCGAATGAGTGTAGCTGGCACATCTCTCCCTTCAGGGATAAGATACCGCCACTCTATCTAGTTTGTGAGCTTTACGTTTTATAGTCTTTTATATTCCATTCATTAATAGAATTTGAGTTAACTGTATTATTTTGTTTCTTGCAATATATCTTTGTGTTTCCACTTTATATCTTTGTCTTCATTTCATTCTCAATATAATCTAGATCAATGGTATCAATGTAGTTTGCTCCTTGTCATTTCTTAGTGCGTGTACTCGGCGAGGTTAGGGTATAAAGAGTTGGGTCTCGAGCTAGTTTCTCTTAAGGACAAATACTCTCACCAACCCAAGCGACCTCCCATGGAAAAAGAAAAAGGAGATGATAGAGCAAGAGATCTTATCAAACTGTTGCTCGAGGAATCCCTCGCACAACAGAGGAATGAGATGATGGATAATTTTTCCTTGATCCTTCAATGATTGCTAATAATGCTGAAAACACCTTCAACTAGCAGTCACTTCAGAGGTGCTATGCCCTTCAAGGCACAATTTAACTTTGATATTCATTTATTTTAAGGCCATATAGACGTCGACGCTTTGAAAAGTGGTTAAGTATGTTAGAGGGTTATTTCTCTGTCCAAAATTTTTCTAACGTTGAAAAATCACCTTCGCGCTCCTTAAATCTCTTCTCCATGTCAGATATTTGTGGGAAACTTACTGTGAGAAACATTCCAGAGATGAGTCTACAATTTTTGGGCTAGAACTCACTTGGGTGGATTTCGTTGATGCTCTCAAGGAGAAATAATACCCTGTTGGAAACTACGACGACCAATACATGAGATGGACAAGTCTGCGTTAGGGGAGAGACTAGAAGGTGCTAGAGTACACCAATATATTCCATACCTTCTGCACAAAATTGTGTATTAAAGACTCCAAGTGGCACTTGGTTCTGAAGTACTGCAGTGGCCTACATAGGTACATCCAAGTAGATATGGAGTTCGTAGACATCTCCTCACTGGGAGTTGCTTACCGATATGCTATCAAGATTGAGAAAAATCTCAAGCAAAAGAATAAGTGGGATTTTAGTTATACATACCCATTGTATAAAAATCATGATAAATGTGTCCTGAAATCCCAGAACAAAGGATAGAGCAAGGATGGCTAGCCTGAGGAAAACCAACCCAAGACACAATTAAATAAGGGTAACGTGAAGTCGAAGAAGGACATTGTAAAGTGGTGCGAGTTACACAAAATACCTTGGCACAACACTGATGAATGTCACTCCAAATAGCCATTAGTGGTTGAGTTGAAAGACTCAGAGTTGGATGTTAGTTGAGACTCTGATTGAGAACCAGATAGGGGAAAATAGATCGTTGATGCAGAACCCAATGTCACCATTGCTACCACAAAGGTCCAACCATAATAACTAGAGGATCCTGAAGAGGGGGAGTTCCTCTTCCACTCAAAAATGTGGGTGAAGGGGATCCCACTCAATTTCATTGTTGATAACGAAAAGCAGAAGAGTTGTAGTGTAGCTAGAGAGGTAGTGGGGGGCCCCAGAGGGCCATAGTGATAATAGTGGATACCATTCAATGTGAGGTGGACTAGGTTCACTATATTATTAAATAATTCCCACTATGATAGTTAGATATAATAAATGTAAGAGGACTTACTAGAATTTTCTACTTCTAGAATGATTCGAAAAAGATCTTTTATATGACAATGGTTGAGTTATTATGCATGTGTTTATTAACCAATTAGGAATCTTAAAGAAAGAGGAATAATTATAGAAGAAATATAGAAGCCATATGAACATGTACATATCTTAAATAAATCATAAAAAACAACAAAACATAAACACCAATGTGGTAGCAAAGTTTAGAAATCTCGCCTAATCTCCGGGCTTTTGTCTCAGTGGGCGAGGATTTCTTATTTCTGTTCAAAGCTCAATAAGTACATCACAATAGTTCCAAAAGGTTACAAAACTGATCTGGTCTTGTTCTACTAGATCTCTAGAACCCAACAGAAGAAACAACACTGAAAGAGGATGATTGGAGCTCCCATAAATGGCCCGCAAAGGTGCGCTCCTCAACAACTTCCCTGCATAAAAATGGGTTTGGCTTGGCAAATATTCAGCATAAAACTGCTCTGAATGTCCTCCCATGGCCTCAAGAATTCCTGGTTTATATATATCTGAATTTTGTAACCATCTCCCAACTCCCCCCCAAGATCTGGCCTAAAAAATGACCCAATATCCCCCAATATTGGCCAAAAATCTCCAAAACATGCCTTAAAATCATTAAAAAATCACTATAATATAGTTCAAATACCCACTTTTGAAGAAATATAGGGATAATCCCCTTTGGCCTGGGCGCATGCTCCTAATACATGGTCACATGGCATAATATGGCCAAGCGCCAACCCCTATGGGTTGCGCGTTGGCCCTTACCCCGCAAGTTCTGGTCACATGTCACAATGCAATGGGACTGAGTCCCGAACAATGTGTCTGGCCTTTGGTCTTACCCCCAAGTCATTTGGTAGGTTGGCACCAGTGGTTAATGGTATCCCGTGGCCCTCGCGTCCGTGGCTTATCCTCAGAGAGGAACACCAGTGTAAGGTTGTATGGGTAGCACATGTAACCGCGGACTATGGCTAGTCCCCCAGACCTTTTCACCTCTGCATTACCCAACATCCAACTTTAAATATATGTAACACCACATATGGTTATGTCACACCCGGTAGGGGGGCTGGTAGCTCGACCTACGCGAGAGCTTTGGCACCCAGGGAGGTCTATGGCTCGAATCCGATGGAGACCCATATTTTTATAAAGGATACACCAATCAACGGGTGCCACGTGGCAACCCACATCTGGGCCATGTGGAACCGTTCCATATGCAAGATAAATGCCACATGTCAGCTACTTATTGGTCCAACTCTCTGCCACCTATCTGCCTTATCATCTTACTTTCCCAGTCACCTTCTTCCATGTGTCTCCGTACGGGCGTGCCACATGTCACCCTTGTAGTGGTGACACATGTCACTCCCCGACTGGTCCACCTGTACCTTCCACGTCATCAGTTCGTACGCCCAGTCAGCCTACCACATCAGATGTATGGACCCTGCCACATCAACACCAACTATGCCTTCCACATCAACTATATGGCCGCACATCTTGTACAATTAGCTGCCATGTGGCACTATATGGACTGTATAGTCATCATTTTTTTTGCCTGTTTGGAAAAATGAGTAGGTTGCCATAACTTTTTCATACGATGTCCATTTGAGCCCATTCATGTTGCATTGGGTTCATATCAATGAGGCCTACGCACATGTCCGTTTTGAAGCCATTATGAGAAATTTTATTTTTAGGCCTTTCTGAGCCCCATCAAGCTCCTGGATCCGATTCTAGATCACACCTCTCCACTAAAGGACCTTTTGGTCCCCAAAAGGTTACTGGCCAGTCATCAAACTCAGGATAGGCCACCCGGCTTATTCCTTGTCTTTGAACTCTGTCCTGTGCACCTGTCTCATCAAGATCAACTATAACACAATCATGACAACTGGCAACATATTGTTAGCCTTTTTCACCCTATAACATCTTACTAAAGCCACTATCATCCATGTAGAAAACATTACTAATGATAACATAAAAATATGTCTGCAAACAAGCTGATATGTTTGTAATATTTGCACGACATTATCTTATCTTGAAGCAAACTTTGATTGATTTTCCATTCTACAATCATCTCATGTTCTTGCTTAAGATCGATTATTTGATTTGAAACAATTATAGGTGTGTTTCTTGCTGGAGCCGCCTTTCTTTATTTTTCCATAGTTTGAAGAGTTTTATTTTCCTTTACATGATGAGCATGAACCACATATTCTTGACCTCCTTTGGTTAAATGATATTGATTCTTTTCCTTGTAGAATATTTCTTTACGATCATACAAGTATGGACTGCCTAAGATCATTCCACATTCACTTAGTGGCACCACATCAAATGTTACCTCATCCACATACTTAGATGAAATTGAAAATTTTAATGTGCACTGCTTGGTTATGTGCATTTGATCATTGTTGCTTATCCATTTAAGTGTGTAGGGATTATGATGCATATGTGTTTTTAATCCCAATTTCTCAACCAATTCCTATGAATTTAAGTTTGATTGAGATCCACTATCTATCAATGTGTCAATCTTAGTGTGCTTCATGATGACTCTGATGTGAAACAAGTTACGTATACAATCAATTCCTTCACCAATTTTACCTGTCATACCAACCAATGAGACCTTAGATTCATCACCTAAATCTGATCCCAAGTCCGTGGGTCGTGTTGTTGCTGCAACTGTTTGCCTCCCTTTCTTTTCCTTGAACCACTTTGGCCTCTTCTCGGGATGCAATTTTCAACAATGGTCCTCATCATGCCCCTCTTTCTTGCAATTCTTGCAAGAGGGATTCTCTTTCTTTCTCGCCACTGAACTTGTCTTCTTGCCATGCCACTTCCTTTTGTCCATTTTCCTTGAAGACGATTCCCCTGATACATCAACACCTGTTTTCCCTGATTCAATGTATGTCTCTTGAACATAAACCTCATAAAGATTAGTTGGTCCAAACATGAATACAATATTTCGAATATGTGTAGGTAAAACAACTATATACTTCATAAGAGTTTCTTGGGTATGTAAAGGAATATCTAACATCAATGCCATTTTACGAAAGCCATATGTGTATTCTTGCACTGTTTGTCCTTTTCTTAGTTTTAAATCTTGCCATTCAATTAACACTTTCTCTGTATAACCCAAAGGATAGAATTGCTTTCTAAGTGCAGAAATGAAACTTTTCCATGATGGAAATACATTACCCACTTGTTGCGTGCCATTTTGAAACTTGCTTTGCCACCAGATGAGTGATGTGCCTGCAAGTCTCAATGATGCCAATTTGATCTGTGTGGCCTCATCCTTGATCTGTTGCACACTGCAATAGACCTCCTTCTGTCTGACCCAATTTTCAAGTCTATCTGCATCAAATTCACCATCATACATGGGTAATTCTAATTTAACATCAAGTTTTAATAAATGCATTTCATTCTTATGTTTATGAACATGTTTCTTTGCATTGGATTTAGAACTTGAACTTGAGGAAGAAGGAGAAGAAGGAGGTGAAGCTGGAAGTGAAGGAGGAATTTGAGGAGGCTCCTATCCTTCTTCACTTTTTCCTTTTGAAGATTCACCAAGAACTGGTCTCTTTCGTTCCAAGTAATCTTCATACAAAACCTTCATCATCTCTGACATAGCAAAGAAAGTTTTTCAAAACTCTTTCTCATCCTGAGAAAGTCCCTCTTCCGATGCCATCTTCTCACTTTGAGAATTTCTCTTTCTCAATCCAATCAGTGGATTATCTTCAACAAGCTCGCCTTCACCATGATGTAGCTTTTCCCTGGTTAAAATTCAAAACTCAAATCCAAAATGTCAACTAGCTCTGATACCACTTGATCCGAAAAAGATCTTTTATATGACAATGGTTGAGTTATTATGCATGTGTTTATTAACCAATTAGGAACCTTAAAGAAAGAGGAAGAAATATAGAAGAAATATAGCAGCCATATGAGCATGTACATATCTTAAATAAATCATAAAAAACAACAAACCATAAGCACCAATGTGATAACGAAGTTCGACAATCTCGCCTATGTCTTTGGGCATTTGTCTCAGTGGGTGAGGCTTTCTTATTTACGTTGAAAGCTCAATAAGTACATCACAACAGTGCCAAAAGGTTACAAAATGGATTTGGTCTTGTTCTACCAGATCTCTAGAACCCAGCAGAAGAAACAACAATGAAATCAGATGACCGAAGCTCCCAGAAATGGCCCACAAAGGTGTGCTCCTCAATAGCTTCCCTGCATAAAAATGACTTTGTCTTGGAAAATATTCAGCATAAACCTGCTCTGAATGTCCTCCCATGGACTCAAGAAGGCCAGGTTTATATATATCTAAAGTTGGTAACCATCTCCCAACTTCCCCCCAAGATCTAGCCTCGAAAGGGTCCCAATATAGCCCAATATTGGCCAAAAATCTCCAAAACAGACCTAAAAATCATTAAAAAATCACTATAATATAGTTCAAATACCCACTTTTGAAGAAATATAGGGATAAGCCCCTCTGGCCCTTACCCCACAAGTTCTGGTCACATGTCACAATGCAATGGGACCGAATCCCGAATAGTGCGCCTGGCCTCTGGTCTTACCCTCAAGTAATTTGGTAGGTTGGCGCTGGTGGTTAATGGTATCCCATGGCCCCCGCACTCATGGATTATCCACAAAGAGGAGCGTCGATGTAAGTTTGTATGGGTAGCACATGTAACCGCGGGCTAGGGCTAGGCTCCCAGCCCTTTTTGCCTCCGCATTACCCAACATCCAACTTTAAATATATGTAACGCCACATATGGTTAAGTCACACCCGATAGGTGGGATGGTAGCCTGACCTATGCGAAATATTTTGTGCCCAGGGAGGTCTATGGTTTGAATCTGATGGAGACCCATATTTTTATAAAGCATACACCAATCAACGGGTGCCATGTGGCAGCCCGCATCTGGACCACGTGGCACCATTCCATATGCAAGATAAATGCCACGTGTCAGTTTCTCATTGGTCTAGCTATCTACCAACTGTCTACTCATTCATATTACTCACCCAGTCACCGTATGCCATGTGTCTCCGTACTGGCATGCCACGTGTCACCATTGCAGTGGTGACACGTGTCCCTCCCCAACTGGTCCATCTGTACTTGCCACATCATTAGTCTGTATGCCCAATCAACCTTCCACATTAGATGTACGAACCCTTCCACATCAACACCAATTATGCCTACCACATCAGCTATATGACCATACAGCCTGTACAGTCAGCTTCCACGTAGCACTGTACGGACTGTATGGACTGTACAATCATCATTTGTTTTACTTGTTTGGAAAAACGAAAGGATAGCCATAACTTGATTATAATACATCCGTTTTATCCCGTTCAAGTTGCGTTGGGTTCATATCGACGAGGCCTACATGCACATCCATTTTTAAGCCATTCTGAGAACTTTGATTTTTAGGCTTTTCTAAGCCCCATCAAGCTCTTGGATCCGGTTCTGGATCATAGAAGGTTCCTCCTCTAGAATGTTCTTAAGAGGTTTTTAACACTATATAAATGGGTTCAAACAATGCAATGGGGTGTGAAGAAGAAGTATCGTATTTGGAGCGGTAGCTCAATAGGAGGATGTCCCCTCGAAGAGGCAAGTGAACAAGAGATGATCCATTCCATAATAGGATCCATTGTATGGTGTTTCCCTACTCGAAGGATTTTCTATAATAATAAAGGATATTTTGCATATTTTTATTCTTATCTCTTGCGGTGATTATATGTTTAAATCTTTGGTACTTAACAATTGGTATCAAATCACTTTCCTTTGTAGGAATTGTGGACAATTTTTTTATTTTTTTTTAATTTCTTGCAGATTTTTTTTGAAGAAAAAAAAAGGGTCGCGACATTACAGACAATTTATGTAGATTTATGTGAAAATTTTTCCATTTTTTTTGAATATATGAGTTCCTCTCAGAAAAACAACCAATTAAAAAAAAAATCATTTGAAACAGAGTCTGGAAAGTGGAGTTATTGACCTTTTAAAATCTGCAAAATTTCAGGGATTTTTTCGTGGATGGCAGCGCACATTTTCTAATTTATGTAGCAATAGGGGAAGAATCGGCCAAAAATAATTGCATATTTGTGCTTCTATTTCAAAAAAACAATCACCCAAATCAGAGCTTCGGAAGTGAAGATATCGTTGATTTAAAATTAACCATTTTTGGGGGTTTTTCATGATGACAATGGGACTGCAGAGTTCATCACTTTTTACAGGGTGTTCAGATTGCTACTACACTAGTGCCCTTGGATATTGGATTTTAAGAGATTTATTTTGGTATATTATATTTGGTCTTTCCAGTGGATATTCTCTTTCAATTACTCATGGACCTGCAATGAAAAATGGAATCCCTCATGACCAAATTTCAAAATCTGCAATGAGATATGGAAGAAAAATTTCAAAATAGTGAAGAGCTCAGAATGTAAGTAATCATACTTGCAGTGTGGGAGAGATATATTAGGAATATCATGTACATTGACATCATAGGAGAATATAATCAAGAAATATATGGTTTGTATGATTATGAGGAATATTGTGAGGATCGGTATATGGACAGTTGTAATCTCTAGGATGATAATGATTTTTATCTTTCATTTGATGACTCTACTCCACCTTATATAGAGCATAGTATGGAGAGTCGTCAAGAGCCTTCTCTGAATACTATTTTTCAGTATTCTCCAGTACTAGTGTGTTATGCAGATAATTTTTTAGATATGGAGGGATCTACATATTTAGATCCACATGAACAATGTAGATCTTTGGAGCATCAACTAGTTCTTGAGTTCCGATATCTTTAGCGTGGATTTCACATGAGCACTTAGACATGGGACACTGGTTTACAATGGAAGCTTGAATTCTTCAACATGGTGGCTCACATTTCTACATGGGACCCTGGCTCTCCAACGTACTTCATCACTTTGGTCCACACTTATCCATGAGACCATGATATATGGTTGTACACCCTCATAACAAGCATTGAGGACAACAATTTCATAAGGGGGATTAAATATAGTGTAGCTAGAGAGGTAGTGGGGGGCCCCCAGAGGGACATAGTGATAATAGTGGAGGCCATTCAATTTAAGGTGGACTATGTTCACTATATTATTAAATAAGGACCACTATGATAGTTAGATATAATAAATGTAAGAGGACTTACTAGAAGGTTCTACTTTTAGAAGGTTCCTCCTATATAATGTTCTTAGGGGGTTAGTAGCACTATATAAAGGGGTTCAAGCAATGTAATGGGGTGTGAAGAAGAAGTATCTTATTTGAAGAGGTATCTCAATAGGAGGATTCCTCCTTGAAGAGGCAAGTGAACATGAGAGGATCCATTGTATGGTGTTTCCCTACCTCAAGGATTTTATATAATAATAAATGAGATTTTTCATATTGTTATTTGTATCTCTTGTGGTGATTATATTTGTATATCTTTGGTACTTAACAAGAACCTAATTTCAAAAGAGTTTGTCAAGAGGTTGAACCTAAAAATGACGCTGCACCCTCAATCATACACCATTGTTTGGCTCACTCAGGGATGGGACATCCATTCTAGCCAACAATTCCACCTGCACTACGACATCAAACCATTAAAATATGAGGTATTTTGTGATGTTGCCCCACTTGAAGTTTTTGATGTTATTTTAGGACAATCATATATATGGAAGCATCATGTTGTTTAAGAATCTAGGTCCCGTAGTGTCATTATTACTTTGGGAGGTCAACTCTACATAGTACCAGATGAAATACCAACTACTGCAGTCTCTTTAGTCTCCCTGAAACAGTGTATAAAGGTGATCTCTCAGTCAGGGAGATTTGTCCTATTTATGGTTCAATCGAAAGGTGAATGAAAGATCATTGCAACCGCCAAAACCCCTACACGAGGTTTCTCTACACAACAAAATTAGGTGTAGAAGATAGTATAAGAACAAAAAGACATATTTGCCCCGCCTACTAGGGTTCCTTTGCAATGTTAAGTAAAACACTCAATTGATTTGACACCCAATTCTCCTCTACCCAACCACCCTGTATATAGGCACTCTATTATGAAGAATGAAGAAATAAATTCTAGATCCAAGAGCTAATTCTGAAGGGCCACATTAGACCAATCTCCTTGCCTTGCAGGAGTCTAATTGTTCTGGTACATAAGAAGGATGGGACATGGAGAATTTTTATTGATTACAGAGCCCTAAACAAGATCACATTCAAGAATAAGTACCCAATCCCCTAGATTGATGATCTTCTAGATCAGCTCAAGGGAGCCAATTTTTTATGTAAGACTGATCTAAAGTCAGGATACCATGATGTGTTGATTGAGAAAAATGATGCGTGGAAGATAACCTTCAAGTGTAAAGAAGGTCTCTTCGAGTGGTTGGTCATTCCTTTAAGCTTATCTAATGCCCCGAACAAATTCATGTAGATGATGGATGATATATTATGACCTTTCACAAACTCCTTTGTGGTCGTATATATGGATGACATCCTCATCTTTAGAAAAACATAGGAGGAAAATTCGAAGCATACTCAACAGGTCCTGGGCACCCTGCAATAACACAAGTTCTATACCAATTTGGAGAAGTGTTCCTTTGGCATGCAAATAATTCAATATCTAGGATAGATTATGGATGAGCAAGGTTTGTGTGTGGATCCAGCCAAGATCCAAGTCATTCAAGATTATCCAGTCCCGAAGACATTGAACGAGCTCCGCAAATTCTTGGGTCTTACGAAATTCTATCACAAGTTTGTCTTGGGGTTCTCTCATATCACTTGGGCCCTAATCCAGGTGACCAAAGGTGGATCCAAGGCCAGATTTTTTTGGGATGTAGAAAAACAGAAAGAATTCAATGATTTGAAATTCCACCTCTTCTTAACACCAATTTTTACTGTGCAAGACTTGCAACAACCATTCGATATTGTGAAATATGCTTCATATTAGGTCATCGGTGCAGTCCTCACTCAACATGGACATCCAGTGGCCTTTCAAAGTGAAACACTATTTGATTTTTTTCACAGATACCCCACCTACGATAGAGAGATGTACTCCATTGTGCAGGCATGTCAACAATGGAAGCATTACATTCTGGGAAAAGAAACGATCATCCACAATTATCATAGGTCTCTGCAATTCATGTAGACACAAGGAAAGTTATAGAATGACCACCTTCAAAAGTGGTCCACATACCTTCAACAATTCTAGTTGAACATTAAGTACAAGAAGGGAAGCACCAACCATGTTGCAGAGTACCTCAGTCAACCCCCAGTTGTGGTGCTAACCATGGTTCTCAACTCATGTGGGCATGAGACCTCCATGTGGCTACAATTATACAACGATGACTTTGAATTTGATGCTACCTATTAGACATTGAGCGCAGGAAAACCAATTCCAAAATTTCATCTCCAAGATGGATTGCTATTCCATTTGAGACATATATGTGTTCCTTCAAGAGAGCGTGCAAACATGATTTGGGAAGCTCATTACAGTCGGGTGGCAGGAAAATTTGGCATGGAAAAAACAATGGTGGTACTAAAAAATCATTTTTATTGGCCGAAGCTCCGACAAGATGTCAACAAGTATATCATATCTCACAATGCATGTGCCATTGCCAAACTTGCCATTAAGAAACATGGGCTATACACCCCTCTTGCTACTCTTGATAGGCCTTGGGAGTCCATATCCATGGATTACATGTCTGGTCTACCTTCAACCAAGCATGGTAATGACTGTGTCTTCGTGGTCGTTGATGGATTCTCTAAGATGGAAATTTTGACACCCTTCAAGAGGAGAATCATAGTCGAGGCCACTGCTAAGATCTTATTTGAGTGTGTTTGGGTTAATTTGAGCTCCCAATGACCATTATTTTAGATTGAGATAGTAGGTTCCTGAGTACTTTCTGGTCCAACCTATGGTTGATGATGGACACCAAGCTGACCAAATTGATTTCCTTCCACCTGCAAACTGATGGAAAAACATAAGTAGTCAACAAGATTACTGTTTATATCCCGAGGATGTACAATTCCAAACATCCACGCAATGGGATGGGAACCTTCCTTATGTTCAACATAGCTACAACAAATCCCTCCATATCTCTATTGGCCATAGCCCATTTTAGGTGTGTCCTAGGTGTTATCACTGAAATTTCATCCGAAAATGGTTACAGGAATCCAGCATCGTCAAACAGCTATTAGTTCACCCATGGACCAAAATTACCAAAAAATCTTTCCAAAAGGTCCAAAACTATACAACCAGTTATAAAATCAAGATGCGCTATGATTATACAAGGCGTGCGTGCACATGCGCCATCAAGAAATGCAGGAAAAGTGCACATGTGCACGATGCACGACTGTGGATGCTAAAAGCCGAACACACCTAAGAATGACGCATTTATGATGTTGGTCGGCCTCCCACCCACTTCTGGTTCAACTTCCAAGTCGATTTGACATCCAAATCTTGGTTGGATCTGGCTGGGTGACTGGTCAATGACCTAAAGGTGCCCTAAACAAGCCCTTTTCACACTAAAAGCTAGTTGCACAATACCTCAAAGTGGTGCTATAAAACAAGGCCATGGGTGCACTACATCTTCAAGGAATTCATTTGCAAGGTTATGCTGCTACTATTCTCTTGGGGAAACCTATTTTCTCATCAAGGGAATACTAGCACCATTCCATTTGGGCAATCCACATCACCTTTTGAGTGGGTTAGTTTGGGATTCTTTCACCATTTATTTCAAGTTTTCAAGTTGTAAGAAGAGCTCAATCTTGGGGGTCCAAGATCCCTCCCTTGGAGGAAGAAGGGACCAAAGGTCCCCTTTCTCTTTGGTGTTTTATTTTCACTAATACAATCCTTTCCATTGGTGACATGAGTCTTGTTTGTTTCTTGTTCTTATGTCCTTATGCACAATAGTTTAATTATTTTTTCCTTTCCTAGTTTAATTCTTAGCTTAGTATTCTATGTTTATTCTTATAACCATTTCCTTTACTGTTGTCTTGCTTAGCTAACCCAACTAAGCTTGTAAGCACCTCTGTTTTTCTCATTTAGGTGACAAACGAGGAACAACAGATTGACGACTCTACTGGGGAAAGGTATCAATTTCCTACCCCACTTGGGTTATTTTAGCTCTTCATTTTACTTATTTAACCTGCAGGTACCATAACCAGCCCAAGCTGACCTACAAAACATCAAATTCAAAGCTGAGTTGAGAGAATTCCATCTAGAATTTTCTTCACGACCGTGTGACAGTTGTGCGTAGGTTTATTGGCCCACAATCGTGCATCGTGCGCACGTGCGCCAAAATCATTGCATTACTCAGTGCCTTCTGCACACCTATGCTAAAAAATATTTTTCAGTTCACGCATTGGCGCTCAGAGCACCTTTTTCTAGTCTGAAACCCGCGCACTTGTGCAAGAAAGAGCACATTGTAAGCTTTTTTATGATCTTTTGAAGGCCCATAGTCTTCTTAAAAATCATTCCATGCATGTTGTAATATGCACCACACTTACATTCCCTCTCATATAAAGGGATTAGTCAAAACACATAGGCACTTAGGGGTTAAAAATCATTATTTTTCCTCTTTTTGCTTTTTATTTTGCCACATAGATGGCTTGCTTTGACTAAAATTTGGAATCATTCTACATCACATACAAAACTTGCATTGGGACTAGAAATTGATATCAAACATTGAGTATTCTCTTCTCTCTCACTCCAAAGCGATCTTGATAATCAGAAAGAGGTTGAAAGACAATTTCATCTCCCTTAAAAAGATAAAATATTTAGGAGAGGACAATAGCCCCCTCAGGACTCCTCTTAGTTTATTTTTCAAACACATCTCAATATTGTAACGGGCCCATACATGCCCAGATGCTACAAAGATAGGATAGTGTTGAAATTTACTTTCTTATATTAAATCACTAGGGAAGTTTAAAGGTTTTGTAACGGGCCCATACATGCCCACATGATCACAATCTAGGATAGTTTCAAAGCTTCCTTAGATTAAATCACATTAGGGAGTTAAAGGAATAGTAAAGGACCCACATGTCCACATTCTAGCTTCCTAGGGACTTTTGAATTCTGCAAGGTTGTACCAATGACATTTAGTTAAATAGGTAATCAAAGACTTGTAAGGACCAAGCGAAGTCCACATGCAACAAGGTGACACCTAATTCATTAAAAAATTGGCACACTTTCACTCATTCACACACAAAAGTCACTTCTCACTCACATAGTTTTCATCTTGAAATATGGAGGTTGAAGTAAGTTTCCTCCAAAGGGATTCCGAAACACCCCACCCTTTTCCTGACGAAACTATCCACTCCCACTTAATTTCAACGAGATTGGCTCACACCCCCAATCTCTCAAACAACCACATATAATTTTTTTCTAAAAACTCACTAAGTTTTCCTCCACAGGAGGTTCCAAAAGAAATCTTTTAGTCTAGGTAGGATTTTGGGGATAGGCATCCAAATAACTCCCCGTTATCTAGTTCTCGCATTTTCAAAACAATAGAAGTTGTCAAATAGGGAACTTTAAATCCTCCAAGTCAAGTGTTCCTAACACCATAAGACAGGGAGATACCCGTGAAGGGTTGAAGGCCAAGGTCCGGTTGTTCTGTGTGTCCCCCCTTGAGGCACCCACCTCTTGTATGGGATCCATACCGTGACCCATTTCTTAAGACGAAAATCTAAATGCCGCACTTTGACCGAGGTACCTAGTGACCAAATTTTAGAACATCTACCCATGTGACAATTGTGGGTTGCAATTGCACCTTGATCGGATTTTGTGTGGCTATTGGGAAATATCACCAATTCTTTGGGGATATGCCCCCTCTACCCCTCATTATAACTGATTGCTTCATCCTTCACTAGTTTCTCTTCCGGTGGCTTCAGACCCCACTGTCGAGTGCTATTGGAAGGTCCAGTGCTATTTTGAGAGGAAGAACGCTATTTCTTTTAGGACACGAGCATTTGTTTTCTTTGTTCCCCCACATGGACAAAATCCACCTATCCACATATATGCTTCTTTATCAAAATAATTTATGTATGATGCACTTCTGATTACATTTGATTTTGATATATATCGTGTAAAGTTCAAAAATTGCAGCAAAGGCTCTTGTTTATTTATTGCTCTCACCACCATTCACACACATTCACTCAGCTAGTTGGACATCATAGGGGACCCACATAACCCCCTTCATTCTAGACGCTTGCTAAATCTCCCTCCTATTCTAGGGGGAGTTCCTAGTCTTGCCAACTCATCGACTCCACCTTCTCACACTCCTGTGAGTGCCACTATCTTGGGATCATCTTTTCTTGGTTCCACCTTACTTGGGTCCAATTCCCAAGGTCCACCTTCCACTTGCTCTTCTTTACACGGAAGCGGGGGGACAACTTCCTCTTAAGGGGGAAGTACAAACCCACCCAGTCCCCTCCAAGGGATAGGTACTCAGAACACTCACAATATGGCTAGATCTAATCCTACGCCACCACCCCATATGCCATATTTAACTTCCCTCAACATACCAGATCTAACTAAACTCACCAATGATCTCATATTGCACAACCCCACGTGGCCTGCAATGCCTACCAAACTCCCTTCAGACATCCCCAAGTTTGAAGGAAAAGCAGGAGATGATTCTTCCAACCATATCATGACATTTCACCTATGGTGTTATTCGAACAACATCATGGACGATTCCATCCGATTGAGGTTATTTCAACGTACACTCACTGGCCCATCCACCAAATGGTATGTCGAAGAAAGATTTGGGTCCCACGCAACTTTTGAATCCTTGTTCAAAGCATTTTTGACCTTCTTTCAATTAACCGTTCATCATGAAAATGACCTTGAACTACTCTCAGATTTCAAACAAATCGCTGCTACACATATTGCTGACTACATCCACGAATGGCATCGATGACGTAGCCTCTGCAAAGCTGACGCTACCCCCCAACAGTGTCTCAATTGGTTCCTCAAATCACTTGTTTCCCTCCTTGCCAAATATGTGGCCGCCACCTTCCCCCATACTAAAGAAGAAGCCATTGGCAAGACCCAACAGTTCGAACTCATCTATGCCCAGTCCGGATACCTATACACAGTACTCCCGGACGCCCCAAGACCCGTGGAATTTGGCCAAGACAAACTTGGGATGTCTTACTCAACAGACAGATTGATTGGTAACACTACACACCACAACCCACCGCCTCAACAACCACCCATGTATGGCACACCTCGATATCCATTGGCATATGGAGGAATCCCTTATTATCCTCCTCCCCCTTATCAACAACCATACCCTGTTTCCATGCCTCCACCCATAAGTGGACCCCTTCCGACACCCCTAAACCACCCACCTATCCATCCAAGTGTCAGTACTCCCTCTACCTCAGCCTATACCCTAAGCACTAGTGAAAGCACCACACCCTCCTATGTACCTTATGGAGCATTGCCTCAACATAATCTATACTTTCCATTTGTTTCCCCCCCACAACCTATGGCTCCACCACAAGGACCACCACACACTGGGGTTAATTTTGTTCAACCCTCTCCCATTCAACAATATTAAAATTTTGAACAACTGAACACGACAAATCCACCCCATCAATCAAACAATACCAGAAAGAAAGGAAAAAATCGGAACAATAATAATCCGGGACCAAGAGGAAACCATAACCAACCCCAGTAGAATCAGTCTATCGGGGGCAACCAAAACCAGGGGAATCAAAACCCCCAAGGGGGAAACAACAACAAATGTCAAGGAAGGAACAACAACAATGTTAGGACCACCTTCCCTTTTTCCCTTTGCGGTGAGTTTGGTCACTATACTCACCATTTCCCCCAAATCGCTGACTTTAAGCGGATGAAAGATTCTGTGAATGGACCATGTCCCTCAACACCGCCTGCACCTTAGCAGGCCCCACAACCATATGTGCAACAACCCCCCCCGTTTTACTACAAAACCCCATCCCACACCAAAGGGTGATAAATTCCCAACCAGACATACAACCTACCCCACCAAAGTTGGGACAATATCCTAATATGGGCACCTTTTCTGAACGCACTATCCTCCTTACCAGTGAGGAAGAAGTCCTTCTGTAAATGCGTAGTTGTCAGTATAGCACACCCCCTGAATCTGCTCCCACCACCTCGAAAGCAATTCCAGTCACAACCAAACCCCCTCTCATAATTCCTTCCCCTAATACTAAACCCCCCCTTCGTATTCCTCGCATCCCATTGCGTAGGAATGTCCACAATCCTCAAGCTAGGGCAGCTCATAATTACCATTTATTCGATGACTTGGCACAATCTCCGGCTTCCATGTTAGTCTTAGAAGTCCTTAAACTTGTCCCACCCAGTAGAAGTCCTTACTTTCTGCCCTGGGAGAATTTGACCCTGCCGATACCCGACTCATCACATTTGACCTCGACAACGGAGAACCTCGCCTCCCCGCTCTTATTTCTTTTCAAATCCATGTAAAAATTTGGAACATTACAGTTCACCGATGCATCATTGATGAAGGTGCATGCACCTGTATCATGTCCAAATCCGTATGGAATAAAATTGGTTCCCCCGAACTCATACCATCTGCCATTACCTTAAGAGCCTACGATGGTAGACCCTCATCCCCCGAAGGACTCTTCCAAAATGTCCCCATCGAGCTTGGGAGCAAAACCGTTCTGATTGACATCGAGGTTATCGATGCCCCGCTCGACTACAATATCTTGTTTGTTCGTAGCTACATGTATTCTATGAAGGCCGCCACCTCTTCTGTGTTTCGAACCATGATGTTTCCCCATAATGGAAAGATCATTACCATCGATCAAGTATCACATTATGAGCCTAACCCTTTATCCAACATTGATAACATCCTCCCTTTTATCCACCCTAATCTCGATGCCTATCCACTCATTGAGATGGGTCCCAGAATCTTCAAAGACCCATCCTTCCTAGGGACATACCACGGAGCATGATCGCTCCTCCATCCCTCAGCACAAGTATGCGTCGTATCCTCCAACGGAAAGGAAACCGAAACTAACCTCTCTCCCATCAAGGCCTCTTTCATCCCTGACGTCCCACTAGTCATAGAAATTCTCCCTCAGGAATCCCCTAGAACTAATTCAGCTCGACCCATTCCTAATCTTCCCCAGGGCCAGATCCCAGTTTGGGAAACAGTCCCCCAAGCCATTACCCAAATCTCTTTCTTTTACCCCCCACCAGGTGTACAATATTTCCAGATCGCTGCAACGCTTACTCTTCCTAATATGGTGCTGGAAATCCCAGTTTCGTATTTACATCCACCTGAGATGGTTCCTCAACCATCCCTCCCTCCCCAAATAGAAGGAATCCTAATGCAGATTCCCATACTCACTCCCACCATACCCCCTACACCCCCACTCACTAACCCCCCTGCTACAGCTGGGGGCAGGCGAAAGAGGAAGGAGCCCACAACTCCACTTGCCTCACACGTCCAACCTCCTTGTGCATTATGTTGGAAAGACAGACACCCCACCAACAAATGCCCATCTCTCCTCGAGTTACGTAATCTCATCCAACTCCCTCGAGCACCACCACCTCTCATCGCTTCCTCCAGTATTGTCGCTATCTCACATAACACAAGTAACAAAGGACTGCGAACCAAATTCGCATGCGCCATCTATTCAGAATATGGCCATTACACACACCACTGTCTAGTGTTACCTCAATTCCGAAAGACACTAATAGCTGTACGCCAGAGATTTCAGCAAACACCCACCCCAACTCCTGTCACCGGCATCCATTATGTCACAAAATCAGTCAACGAATGCATGAGATGTCCTTGCTCTCTATGCGAATCACTTGATCATTTCACATATCAATGTCCTATGATCATTGAATACAGGTGTCGTCAACTGGCCCCTATTGAAAATCATACCCCCCCCTCCAACAGACCCGAGGAATACCTTTACCGCATCAATTGATATGGTTCATATCTTCCCACTAGAACCTTAGGCACTCCCTTCTCCCCCATGGTTCCTAGATAATTTATATGAGGAGTTACCCCCAAATCCCCCCAATTCTCCAATTCATTTCCCCACGAACATTCTACGTTCGACTACCATCTTTAACCCACAATATCTAGATATTTGGTTTATGTCGAGAAAACCATCGCAATCCCCCTCCATCAATCCCCCTACGTCTTTATTAGAAGGAGACAACACCACAGTGACAGTCATTGAGGCCACTCCTCTCGATCCCCTATATTCACGCCATTGTCATTGTGATGAAGATATCCTCAAGGAGTTAACTACCCCCGATTGCCCATGGGATGTGCTCCAGCACAAAGCGCTCTTTCTTTCACAAGAAGCCTTCATGCCTCCTAACCAACACCCCATATACGTAGTCAAAACCAAATATTTTCTCCCATCAGGGCATATAGATTGGTTCAATAACCCTATCCCTTCCCCCGACGCTTTTGAGGAAGGCAATATAGCCAATATATCCCCAACCATCAAAATAGATATTTCCATCAAATTTGGAATTATCAAGGAAATCACCATTGGCGCTGCATGTTCTCCTGAAGAAATCACCGCCTACAAAGCCCTCTTATAGAAATACTGGGACATTTTCGCTTGGTCATACACAGAGATGCCCGACCTTGATCTCTCTATTGTCGAACATCGCATAGACACTTGGCCTGATATCACACCCGTCCGCCAAAAACAACGATCGGTACACCCATCCAAAGCAGCAGCCATCAAAGCCGAGATTGACAAACTACGTGCTGTAGGGTTCATTTACCCCATAGCCTATACATCATGGGTCTCCAACCCTGTCCTTGTTAACAAAAAAAAGGGCACTATCTTTGTCTGTACGGACTTCCACGACCTCAATCACGCCTGTCCCAAAGACAACTTTCCAACACCCTTCATCGACCAAATAATCGATGATTGCGCAGGTCATGAAGTTTTGTCCTTCATGGACGGTTTCTCTGGTTACAAGCAAATCCAAATTCACCCCACCAATCAATACAAAACCGCATTCATGACCCCTTGGGGAAATTTTGCGTATCATGTCATGCCATTCGACCTCAAGAATGCCGGTGCCACTTTCCAACAGGCCATGACATACATTTTTCATGATCTGGCTCATATCATCCTCGCATACTTAGACGACCTCACTGCTTGATCTAAGAAACACACTCAACATCTCGATGATCTACGAATCATCTTCCATAGGTGTCGTCAATACAATATCCGCTTGAACCCCCTCAAGTGCGTATTCTGCGTCACTGTTGGGCGCCTTCTTGGGTTCATAGTTTCCCAATGTGGCATTACTGTGGACCCCCTCAAAGTCCAAGCCATCACAGAAATTCCACCCCCACGAAATTTATGCCAACTATAGAGCCTTCAAGGCAAAGCCAACTTTTTACGATGCTTTGTCCCAGATTACACTACTCACGCACATGGCTTCCTTCGCTTACTTCGTCACAACATCCAATTTCAATGGGATAAACATGCCCAAACCACTTTTGATGATATCAAAGCGACTCTCTCCAATGCCCCGTTTATTAGTCCACTTGACTATAACCGCGATTATCTCCTGTACATATCAGCCTCATCCGTTTCAGTAGCAGGAATGCTCGTCCAAATAGGGGATGATTCCCATGAGCATGTGATTTACTACATTAGTAAAAACCTTTCAGGAACACCCTTGAAGTACAATCATGAAGAAAATATAGCCCTTGTAGTTGTCCTCGCAGTCCAGAAACTGCGCCATTACATTCTGCTTCGAACTACCAAAGTCATTGCAGATTACAACCCCATGCAATACTTGCTTAGTTGTCGACACATTAACGGTAAATTTTCTCAATGGATCGTCATCCTTCAGGAAAATGATCTCAAATTTTCAACACCCAAGAGAAAGAAAGTTCTTATCCTCGCCGAACTTATCATGGCTTTCCCCTCTGACATTACCAGTCCACCGGTCAATACCAACCTCCCTGATGAACATCTTTTTTTTATCCCGTCAGATGACCATTGGTATGGTGATCTTCTTGTCTATCTCCAAACATAAAAATTCGGAAACCACCTCTCCAGAGATGATCGTCGATGTATTCGTCACCAGGCACCTTGCTACCTCCTCATCAAGGAAATATTATATCGAAGAGGAGTCAACACCATACTCCTTTGATGCTTAACCATTGACGAGGCCGATAGAGTCTTGAATTACTGCCACAATGGCGCTTGCGGAGGCCATCTCTCAGGGATGTCCACCGCTCATAAAATCACCCGCATAGGTTACTTTTGGCCTACATTATTTCAAGACTGCATACATGCTGTGAAACGATGTGATAAATTCCAGGTTGATGCCAACAAAGCACACACACCACCTTCTCTTCTACACCCGGTCATCACCGCTGGCCCCTTTTGTAAATGGGGCATCGACTTCATGACTTGCAACCCTACATCCAACAACGGACACAAATACATAGTCATTCCAGTTGATTACTTTACCAAGTGGACTGAATCCATGCCTACCTTCAACAACACCACTGACACATCAACGCATTTTTTCTTTAACCACGTCATATCCTGCTTTGGATTACCACTCCAACTAGTCTCTGATCACGGGAAACATTTCGAGAATGATATTTTCATGGAACTCTCATCCTGGTTAGGCCTCTCCCACGAGTTTGCCTCACCATACTACCCTCAGTCCAATGGACAGGTAGAAGCAGTTAACAAGGTCTTAAAAACCATGTTTCAATGCATGGTTAACAAACATAAAACCAATTGGCATCACATGCTATTTTCCGTGCTTTGGGCTTATTGCACAATAGTCAAAATGACCACTGATTTCACACCTTTTCATCTAGTCCACAGGGTTGAGGCTACTCTTCCCATCGAATGTGAAATTCCCACCTTATGCACCATTATTGAGCTATTACCCAACACTGCCCCAATAGAGCAGCGTTTTCCGAACTTAGAATCCCTAGATGAAGATCGTTGATCTTCATTACAGAACAATGAAGTAGCCAAAAAATGATCAAAGGCCACCTTTGATCGCCATGTCAACCTTCGCTCATTCAATGAAGGAGACCTCATCCTCGCTTATGATATTGCTCACGATACCATTGGCCATGGAAAATTTGAGTCCCTTTGGCATGGACCGTACATCATCCAACATTGCCTCACTAAAGGCGCCTACATCCTGGCCTCCCTCGAAGGTCATCCTCTCAAGGAACCCATGAATGGGTTGTAGTTAAATAAATTTTACGCCCTAACATAGCTATACTACACTAGGATTTTTCTTTTTTGTACGTATTTTGTAGAGTTTTTAGTCTTCTTTTATCCATACCTTCTGTCTAATCTATCACTCATGTTATTGACAGATGCCACCTCCATTGGCCTACCACATTGGTTACGCCGATGGAGCTAGCTGCTGGACACAGAATCTCGCTTCGGCTTCTTGGGCCCTCTATTCGCCCTCACATGACCTACTCCACACCAACGGCATATGTTTAGGCTTAGCCACCAACAATCAAGCAGAGTACACCGCCATCATTGGTCTCCTTGTTGAGGCCAATCATCGCCATATTCGTCACCTTAGCATCTTATTAGATTCCCAACTTGTCATCCTCTGGCTCAACAATGTATACTGTGTCTGTGATCCTTGCCTCTTTGGAAAATACCTATAGGTTATACTTTTATCTCAACATTTTGATTCCATTACATTTACACATATCCCAAGACAATTCAATCAAATAGTAGATAACATGGCTAACATTATACTAGATTGGCATATATCACATCCATACATCTTCACTTACACATAAACCATCAGAACTCTGTCACAGTATATAGATTAGACATCATCCACTACATCAAAAAAAAAATCATCAACAACAAACACATCACACATGTAAACAAAGATCCAAAAATGTATATATATATATATCGGTCCACATGTCATACAGTGTTTACAAAAATAGTACATCGCCTGTAGGCAGGTGAATCACCTCATCCCTACCAATACAAACGGGATGTCAGCACTATACAAAATGGGCTCACTAGCCTATATCAGATACACAACTACATATCTAGCAGCCCTTAGGGTGCCCCTAGTGCTCCAGCACCAGGTCCTCCCTCTGGTGGAGGTACCCCACCAGCTCCAGGTCCCTCAGGTCCCGGAGGCAACCGTCAAGTCATCGCAGCTCTGGCTACAGTTGCTCTGCGAATCAAGGTCCGTGACTCCGCCAGCAGCTCAATACACTGCTCTAGGATCCCCTCATCTTGGATCCGCACCCACATCCTCTCAGAAACTCCCTATGGAACCACCTCTAGTCGGCGACGAAAATCATCAAACTCTCCCATGGCCTCGGTCGTAGGAGCATGTGACGACCCTACCCCAGGGTCATCATAACAGTGTCTTCGGATTTCTCTATCATCATCACTCGGCCTCGCCCCAACATCCTCTTGACTTCGCCTCTCCCCTGCTCGCAACTCTCCCCGTGGTGGTTTCACAAGCCCTTGGCAGATTGGCGCTCGGATCAGCTCGACCTCTCGTCCACGCCATCCCACATCTACACAAAAAAACACATGATAGCATCAACACCCATACAAATATCAACCATATGTTATACTATATATAAAAACAAAAAATCAACAAAACCAACAACCAACACATCATACCTCGACGATCCTATACCTCTCCCAGAGGTAATATCATCTCAGGGTCATCATGGAAATCTATCCCACTGTATGGAAAATGCAACATGATCTGTGGCATCTGAAGCCACACCTGTGCAACCTCGACCGTGAAGTAGTGGCCACCCTCCCCACCCCCATGAAGAACCAAAATCGTCGACCATTGCCGCAGTTGCGAATCTCGCGCTCCCGACGGGTCTAACAAAACTCTTGGGCACAACATCAACACCCTCTCTAGAAACCAAGCCACCAGGATAGATCCAAAGGAAAAATCCCCTGAGTCGGCTGCCCGAAACCTGGTGAGCTGTCCCACCATATTGGCGTGCAACATCAATCCCCAGGCAAAATGATCACCCCCTAGTGCTCGCTGCATGATCCTCAGCTGGCCACCACCGATACACTAAGTCGTGAGTGACCCATACACTCTCACAACCATCACTGCGATGCAATGATGTATTAGGGAATCCATCACCCCAATCCTCACCACTGACCCAGACATAAAATCCTCTCCCGAACAATATGTACAGGCAAGGGTAGCCAACTGGCCCTCTCCAACTACCACCTTCTCGGCCGGCAGCAGGGCACCCCAAAAAGGGAGCCTAGTCAGAAAATGGACATCCTCCTCATCAGAGAATGCCAAGTGCTCCCCGTGCACAATGAAACACTGCAACTCCAGACTCCACATTGAGATCAGGAATTACAGCAGATACTATCGTGTCCTCAATAGTGGGCACTAAAAACACTTCAGCAGCCCACAGGTCGCCAAAGCACCACGAATCGCCGACTCCTCATCCCTCACGACCTCCCTCAGTTGGGCCCAGTCCCTCTCTCTCCAACGGATCGACATCATCCCAAATGATCACCTGCATCCACATATACAGTACTCGATCAACCATCACAAAAACACCAAACTCTCCCTTAAAAAAATAAAAATAAAAAAATGGGGGGGAGATAAGTTTTCTAAAACTCAGCTTTGCCTCAAAGGCGCGACTGTTTTCCCCACAGATGCACACACATGCGCACCTGTTTACCCCACAAGCGAGCACTGAATACTCGCCTATTTTCCCATAGGTGCGCACCGAATGCGTGCTTGTTCACTACACAGTTGTGCACTCATGTACAACTATCAGCAACACAACCGCACACATATGCGCGACTGTGTTTCGGACATGCACGCACCCCATGCGCGACTGTTTTCCCAAATAGCGCACCCCCCATGCACGGCTGTGCCTAGTATAGCCGTGCATTTGTGCGTGGGTCACCATCGATCGCCTGTGCATTTGGGGGGCCACAACCCTAAAAACCCACTGTACGACCCTCCGTACGGTCCTACCTAAAAATTGATGCCTAACTACTGTACAGGAGGATGAGACCACTAAATTGACTCTTGCACCTCTCGGATCGGCTGCCTCGCACTCCTGGAATCTCTGAATCTGCTCTGAAATCTCCTCTCTAACCACTATAGCAGTAAGTACAAATGAGGTGGCAATGTGGGCCCTACAGCTATATATAGGCCATTTTTTCCAAACTACCAGACTCAATTCTAGGAGCTTTGAGCGTCCTTTTTTCGATCTGTCTACAGCCTCAGGATCAACACCCCGTCATCTACATCAAGACAGTGCCCAGGACATTTTTCATCTTTAGCCCCCGGGGAGCCATTTTTTCATACCTCGTTCAGGTACACATGCTCACATTCAAAATTATCAAATAAACGGTTATATGTTCGATTATCTTCAGATACTGTTCATGTTGGGTATTTGGTTGTCATGTGTGTAGGTACTTGGTCATCACACACCAGCACGACCCCTTCAGGTATATAATCGACACTGGCATGTAATCATTCCCTCTAAATCTCAATTGCATCTCCAGTCACACCCTCTGAAATTTTCCTTTAGGGTCCCTATATCCGGCTCTGCAGTATTATCACCTCCATTGCATTTTGGGTATTGTTACCCGGTAGCATTCTTCCCCCCATGAGTTGTCCCATTCATAGCCCCCCTTGGCACTTTGACTCTCATGTTGTTTTCAACCTTTAGGGATGGGAGTCCCGATAGTCTTACATCATGTCGCGAATCATCCACATACTCCTTCTCCTCATTTTGCTAGCCTACCCAACGGACTCCCAGTGCACTTCGTCACGGTTTTATTTTGACTGCACTCCCACTGCATCATTTACCATCCATTTCATCCACCACTGGTTTTCCCATATTTAGATTTCCCTCCATACATTTACCTACTATAGAGACCCACCTATGGGTCCCCAACCCCCCACTTGTTTTTTAACCAACTTGCGCCATCCTCAGGCCAAGCCATCTTACACAGGGGCACCCATTTCTATATCTGCATTATTATCCCCAATGATTTTTTAAATTCTTTTTGTAATTAAGCCTTTGTTTCCATCATTTTACATAGCTTTTTGTCATCACCTTTGGCGACCTTCTTCCTTTTTTACAAACACAACCCATGTCTCTCTTGGTTGGGGCATTCCTTATCACCTACTCTTGTTAACATTGTCCATAAACTCTGAGTATCCCACATGCCACCTACCTCTTCTCTCTGAGTTTGCTCACTTTGTCTTTCCTTTGGCACAACTTATCCCACGTCTCAGTGTCTCCTTGACACTCGACCTAGTTGAACGGTTGCGGCCACTTATACTTCGCATATATTCCCAACCAAGGGCGGTCTTGAGTCTCCACGCATCTTGACTTTGTCCATGTACCTCCTCAGTTCCTGACCTCACCTAATGGATTTCATGAAGCCCTTTGTTTCTTGGAGTCCCGTCTCCCTTTTTGTCGATATCAACACAGTTTCCAGAAGGGAGACAATATCTTGACTCTCATTACCTCTACAATGAGGAGTCTTGGACGGAACAGGGAGAACCATCATTTCTCTCTACTGTCGTTGACCCCCATAACATTAGACTTCAACACTTTCTCATGTTACGGTGGGTCTTACTTTGCAACTATTGCAGTTGTTTTCTATATTTGCCAAAGACCTATGAACTTTTTTGGGCTATCAATGCCCACAGAGTCCATGATACTTCTTACAGGTGTCATTGCCTACTGTTCAGAGTATTGTTCCTCATCAGAATTGTTCTCTGCCTTTATCAAAACAGCCCCCGAGGGCGCTGTCGTTGTCTAAATCAACACATAGTTTCAATTACTGTACAACACCCTTTTTTGGGTTACATGACACGAGCATGGGGCATGCCTGCCTCGTTTGTACACAATTTATTTTCCACACCTTGCGAAAGGTTGGGTCCTACAAGTTCCCTTCTCCCTCCAATGAGTCACTCTTGATACTCACTATCACTCTTTCTTACAACGATACTCTCAGTAGAAGAAACATTGATGAATTTTGACTATATGTATGCTCCTAACCTCATCCATCAGGGGGATCTATTATCACTAAAATTTCATCCGCAAATGGTTACATGAATCCAGCATCGTCAAACAGCTATTAGTTCACCCATGGACCAAAATTACCAAAAAATCGTTTCCAAAAGGTCCAAAACTATACAACCAGTTATAAAATCAAGATGCACTATGACTATATAGGGCGCGCGTGCACATGCACCATCAAGAAACACAGGAAAAGTGCATATGCGCACGATGTGTGACTGTGGATGCTAAAATCCACGCACACCTGAGGACGATGCATTTATGATGTTGTTCGGCCTCGCACCCACTTCTGGTTCAGCTTCCAAGTCGATTTGACATCCAAATCTTGGATGGATCCGGCTGGGTGGCTAGTCAAAGACCTAAAGGTGCCCTAAACAAGCCCTTTTCACACTAAAATATGGTTGCACAATACCTCAAAGTGGTGCTATAAAACAAGGCCATGGGTGCACTACATCTTCAAGGAATTCAATTGCAATGTTATGCTGTTGCTATTCTCTTGGGGAAACCTCTTTTCTCATCAAGGGCATACTAGCACCATTCCATTTGGGCAACCCACATCAACTTTTGAGTGGGTTAGCTTGGGATTCTTTCACCATTTGTTTCAAGTTTTCAAGTTGTAAGAAGAGCTCAATCTTGGGGGTCCAAGAGCCCTCCCTTGGAGGAAGAAGGGACCCAAAGCCCCCTTTCTCTTTGGTGTTTTCTTTTCA
>ML778857.1:1232227-1244513 GCA_009831015.1 Picea engelmannii | reverse complement strand
CGTGGTGCCTTGCTTCTCCTCCTCATCAACCTCTGATGCACTGAAGCTGTAGCACCAACTCTCTGTCTACTCTACTGCTTTGGAAATGTAGCTATATTGGGTGGACTAGTCACCCACTCTGAAGCTGTCCAGGGACACTGAGTATCATCTCCCTCTGAATCACTGTTGTGCGTCAGTCAGTCCTCATCAACTCAATCTCCCCAACTAATGCTGGATGGTGTAATAGCATATAAAGTAGCAATGAATGCACACTCTCTGGAAAAATTCTCCTCGAATTCTATCTCCTTTGCTTTCGCTGCTGACCCATCTTGCTACTTCTTCTTCTTATTGGGACACTGTCCTGCATAGTGACCCATCTCTCCACTAGAAAATCCTCTCACTATACTCATGTCTCTCCTATGCCCACTACTGCTGCTGCTCTCTCCTCCCTGTGGTGGGGCCCCAAACTTGGGACCCTGCTGACCTCCACGGCTGGTCTTCTTCTTTCCCTTTGTCCAAAGAGAAAGGTTCTCGTCACCAGAAACTGTCTGCTGCTGCTTCTGCTATCCAAAACCCTTGACTACAAGCCTAATCTCCTTCTGGACAAAGTCATCTCACATCCTCTCCCATGTAGGCATAACCTCCCTGGAAACAATGCCCTGTACAAATGTACCCCAAGGTTTGGTAAAGCTATTCATAACTTGCCTCACCAAAGAGTTAGGATTCACAACCTCTCTGATGGATCCAAGCTTGTCTCTGATCTGAGTGTATCTGCCAAGGAATGAAGTAACTGACTCATCCTCGAGCATGTGAATGCCCCTCAGTCAGTCATGAAGAACCATCTTCCGGTTCTCATTAGATCTCTCATACAACTTGCACAAAGATGCCCACATATCAAATGCACAAGTCTTCCCAGTCAAGTGGGGAATAATGTGATCTCTCATAGCATCACATATGATCCTCTTTTCCTTGTTGTTCCTCCTCCTGAATTCTGCTACCAAGACGGGAGCAGTGACAGGAATGGGAGGAACAACTGCCTCAACTATGTCCCATAGCTCTTGATCCTCTAAGACAAAGACCATACTCACCTTCCAAGGTGACCAATTGCTAGCCCTGACTAGCCTGTCCTCCACACACATCTGAGATAATGACATGTTTGCCAACTGTGCTCACTCTGATGCTCCCAGTGCAAAGGAACGCTGCCTCACAGTTGTCAACATAGGTGTGAAAAGAGGCAAGAAAATCCACGACCTCACTCCTAATCTCTAGGTGTGAAAAGAGGTCATCTCTACAACTTCACTCCTGTCCACGTAGGTGTGAAAAGAGGTTGTCCACAAGTGTCAAAAATCAACCCAACAAATCTGCCCACAGCTGTCCACCAACACTGTAAACTAGCTGTCTAAAATCTTCCCTAAGCCGTGCAACTGGAAATGAAAGAGAGGTACCTTTAGATCTGAAGTTTACCCACTGTTTTGCACTGTAAACTTGCTGTCCAAAACAACCAACAAATCTGATATAAAAACTTCTCCAAACTACCGAAAAAGTGCTCCAAAATCAACAAGTCTAAGCCACCTTTAGCTCTGATACCATGTAGAAATTATCTGAGGTCCTATGAGGCTGCCATCTAAGGTCTGTCCTTGAATTTAGTATGGCTCTAAGTTTCAACTATATGGCTGTCTTCTTTTGCTGTTTTAGGACAGCAAACAATCATCCCACTTTCTGCTCAATGTTTTATAGGTTAAGTGCTCTTTTAAGGTGCCCTTGCAAGTGTTTTCTTATCTCAATGTTAGCACATGCAATATAACTTAAAAAACATAACACTACCTCTAGATATTGAACTTTAAAATGATGATCTACACTTCTAAACATGCATAAATTTGACATAGGTATTTTTGGTCAACATGACCCTGGATAACCCCTCCCCGGGGAAAACCAGTTTGGGATATCTGTCTATATAATGATGATTAAAGCAAGAGATACAACAAGCAATGAAATACATTGGAACCTGTATACATAGCAAGCTCCTCACGAGCCTTTCCACAAGAACCAGAGAAAGAAGTGCCCAAACTGTGGTGCGCCCTCTCTCTTTGTTGCCCTCTGTACTGAATTGAAGCACCCTAGCTCATCAGTAACCCAATGAAGAAATCCCTCCATAGGAATGTCCTCTCCTATGCTGCCTCTTCATAGAAACTGTTAGAGCCCGAATCCTCCAAGCAGATCTGCTACCAGGTAGCTACCAGTCCTCTCAACTCATGCGCCCTCCTCCAAGAATAAATGATCACAATAAATAAAATGAAACTGAAACTGAAAGTCTCTCTCCACAGAAACAAGCACCCAAGCTCTCCTCTCCCAATGCATCAGACCTCATACTGATATGACAAGACCTCCTCCTCTGATGAGAAAATGAAGGATAAAAAATGCGCCCTCCTCCTCAAGATGTGCCCCTCCTCCATGCAAAGTGCTCCCTCTGAAGAATGAAGGCTAAACCTCCATGGATAACCTCTCCATGCAAGCTCCAAGCTCCCAAGAGCCTCTCCTTAATCTCTCAAGGGTTTTACTCAAACCCTCATGAAGTGCGCCCCTCTCCTCCTCAAGATATTCACCCCTCTTCTCTTCTCTAAAAGTCTCAAGTGAATAATGAGTCTCAAAAATACCTTTACCCTCTCTTTAGCCTCCTCATGATAACCCTAAAAGATCAATGGCCTAGATTAGATCTAGCCAAGTCTAATCAATGGGTGAGATCTCATCCAAAAATCTCACTAAGGAAACCCACTTTCCCTAGTTGCTTTATGTCTATTAATTCACCCACATTGTGAATTAATTGTCACTTTATGACTTAAGTGACATATTTCACTTTTGACTTAAATCTCCTAAGTCAAAGTGAAATTAGAATCATAAAGTAAAGTATGAGGGTAATAGTCTTCCCCCTTTGTGCTTAGAGACTCACAAGCACATGGGGACCACTTTCCTAGGTACCCAAATCTCAACACCAAATACATATACCAATATAACAATAAAAAGTTCTCTAGCAATACATCACACTATCCATAACCAAATACCATAAACCATTACATCAAACCATGTGCCACAACCTCACTGTTATACAACCTCTATCTGCAACATACCTCAACCAAAATCCCTCATCAATTTCATCATCCAAATCTGATTTGTAACTTTGTAATAGACTTGGTGTATATGATCACATACCTAAAAACCTTAACTTTAACAACAAAAGACTAGCATTTTATCAAACTTTACTTTAGTCTCACATTATTAATTTTGGATTAGTCAAAAATCGTAACTTGAAATAATCATAACTGTGTACCTATAATGAATAAAGATCTAAAAATGGTATACAATGTTATTCAGTGTAGTTTATGCAATTCCTTCAGATTTCACTACTTGGAAATAAAAGGAGTTATAGAAAAAATGGCATACCTTGTTGAATTTTGGCTTATTCTAGAGAGCGAACTCTTAGAGCGTGCCCCACACAAAATATTTGTTGTGTGGATATGAAAATTGTACAAAACTAAGGACTGTAATATAACCAATAATTTTGGTCTTACTGAATTTGGATATGTTATGAAGAAGTTATGACGTTGTTACCCGAAACACATGTTTTAGACTAGTTTCAGGACTAGCCACAAACCCTATTTTCCACGGAGTGTAACTCCAAAAATAAAATGACCCACAAGATAAAATTTGTATCACAACTACTTGGATATGTTTCCTCAATGGAATACCAATTTCATGGTCTGAATCATTCTAGAAAAAAATTTATTGCAAAAATGTTGAGATGACCTGTAAATAACATACCTTAGAAAGCATCATCAAAAGAATTTATCCTCCCTTGAATTTTGGCTTTCTTTACTTCACCTTCCCTATGAAATTCGGCTTAGATATCCTTCGATTACCTCATTCACTTGTAGATATTCAATATGATCAAGTGTTGTTAAAAATGAGAGACCCTTGCCTCTTATTTATACTTTCATGTAGCTTCCTCAAGGGGTTACCTTCTAACCATCTCAACCCACTTTCCTTATTTTAGGGCTAACCCACTTCTAACCACTTGTCGACTTAGTAATTTCTCCATTAAATTTATTATTTAAATAATTTATTTTGTATCTACTTTGACTTATAGTACACTCATCACTTCACTTTATTATTTAAATTACGTCCTTCTAACCATCTTAACCCACTTTCTTTATTTTAGGGCTAGCCCACTTCTAACCACTTTACCACTTAGTAATTTCTCCATTAAATTTATTATTCAAATAATTTATTTTGTATCCACTTTGACTTATAGTACACTCATCACTTCAATTTATTATTTAAATAATTTCTTCTTTGCAACCACTTTGACTACTTTGACCTTTTGGGGCTTCTAGATGACTCATGAGGGTTCTCCAACTTCACATGACCATAAATCTCTAACCGTGAGGAGTTATGTGACGTTCCACATACCATCGGAAATGGCATGACATATAGTATCCATATAGAATATTCTTACCTGCAAATATATCAAAACTCATACCATTATCCATCAAACAAACTTGGTTCCAGTACCCAAACCATTGTGCTACTGAAATTCGCTACCGGACTTTCTTCAAGGGTTGAAATCAATGACAACCAACCCAATTAATCAACAATATCCCCCTTTGGCATTGATGACAACACTCTGATGCAATACTGAATCATGTCACTCATGCTCCCCCTATGACCATCGATCCCCTTGTAACCATGACTATGTTCTCTGCATCTGATAAATTTCTCCCCCCTTGTCATCAATGGAAAAGTATCTTTACATCCAGGGCTTCTCCCCCTAATTGAACTGTCCTTGGGGATAATCCCCCTGACTGAACTCTTCCTGAAATTGATCTCCCAAGATGAATTGTCCTCTCTATGGTGCGTCCTTGTGTAAATCTAAGACATATAAGATAAGCATTCAAAAACATTCATTTTGAAGTAGAAATTACTCCGAGTCTCTGGCGAAGATACTCAAAGGCTTCCTGTGGAAGTGGTTTTGTAAATATGTCTGTCACTTGTTATTTTGTGCCCACATACTCAACTCTGATGTTCTTCTTTGTAAACTGTTCCCGTAGAAAGTGATACTTGATTGGAATGTGTTTCATCTTGGAGTGCATCAACGGGTTCTTTGAGATACTGATGGCACTTGTATTATCACAATAGATTAGAATGTGCTCATCATACTCAACCTGTATATCTGTTAGAGTTTGTTTCATCCATAGAACCTATGTAGAACATGCTGCTTTTGCAATATACTCTGCTTCGGCTATAGATAAGGATACTGATGATTGTTTCTTTATTAGCCATGATACTAAACACTCACCCAAGTAGAATGTTGCTCCACCGGTGCTTCATCGATCATCAATGCAACCTGCCCAATCTGCATCTGTATAGGCAATAAGTGATAGATACTTTCCGTTTGGATACCATATCCAAACTCTTCTACTCCTTTGAGATATCTGAAAATCCTCTTCACTGCTAATACATGTGATTCCTTTGGTGCTTCTTGAAATCATGCCACCTGTCCAACTGCCTGCATTACATCTGGTCTAGATGATGTCACATATAGTAAGCTACACATCATTGACCTGTATTGCCTCTGTTCTGTAGACTTTGAATCATCATCTTTTCTCAACTTGCAACTGGTTTTTATAGGAGTGATAACTGGTTTGAAATCTTCCATTCCGAACCTCTTTAGCATTTCTCTGATATACTTAGTTTGAGAAATAAAAATTCCTTGGTTTCTTTGACGTATCTGAAGACCCAGAAAAAAGGATAGTTCTCCAAGTAATGACATTTCAAATTCATTATGCATATCCTTTTCAAATTTTTGGCTTAACCTGTCATCGATACTTCCAAAAATAATATCATCAACATAAACTTCAATTAATACAGTACAATCTTGAGTTACCTTGATGTAGAGGTTATTGTCTGCACTTCCTTTTCTGAACCCTTCTTGCTGTAGATATTTACCTAGTCTAGATTACCATGCTCTAGGAGCTTGTTTTAGACCTTACAAGACCTTCTTCAATTTACACACATAATCAACGTTCTTTGACAAATGAAATCCTTCTGGTTGTTCGATGTAGACTTCTTCTTCAAGTTCCCCATTCATAAAAAATGATTTCATGTCCATATGATACACTTTAATATTCTTGGAGCATGCATAAGCTAAAATAAATCAGATTGCTTCCATTTTGGCAACTGGGGAAAATGTCTCTTTAAAGTCGATTCCTTCAACTTGTGCATATCCTTTACATACTAATCTGGCTTTGTTCCTTGTAACCCATCCATCTTCATTCAATTTATTTCTAAATACCCACTTTGTGCCAATAACATTCTTATTCTTTGGTTTGGAACCAATTCACAGGTGTCATTCTTTTCTATTTGATCCAATTCTTCATCCATGGCCTTATTCTAGAATTCATTCTTGCTGGCCTCTTCAAAACTATTTGGTTCAATCGTAGATGAGAGTGTTAGGTGCATTTGTTTCGGTGAACAAATTCTTATTATAGTATCAACTCTTGCATATTTGTTTCCGATAATATGATCTGAAGGATGATTCTTTTGTACTTGTTTGCTAGGTGTATTTTGAGGCACTTGATGAACTTGATCTTCTACTTCTGTCTGATCCTCTTCATCTTCCCCTTCTACTTCTTCTTTGTATAGATGTTCCATTGATTCATTTTCTTCTTCCTTTAATTCTCGTCCACCTGTTTCATCAATTGTTACATTAATTCTTTCCACAAGTTTGTTCAACCTCAGATTGTAACACTTGTATGATTTTCTTGTACTTGAGTAACCAAAAAGTAATCCTTTGTCCACACTAGAGTCAAACTTTCTCATTCTTCCATATTCTCTTTTGATGTAGCATTTGCTTCCAAATACTCTGAAGTGATTCACATTTGATGGTCTTCCTTTCCATAGCTCGTAGGGAGTTTTGTCAGTGTTGTTTCTGAGAATTAATCTGTTTTGAATGTGAACTGTTGTATGCACTGCATGTGTCCAAAAAATATCTGTAAATTTGGAATCCATTAGCATTGTTTGAGCCATTTCCTATACTATCCTATTATTTCTTTCGACAACTCCATTTTGTTGAGGTGTCCTAGCAACATAGAATTGCCTTTTTATTCCATGTTTGCTGCATTAGTCCATAAATTCATTTGAAGTGAACTCTCCTCCATTATCAGATCTCAAACATGTGATTTTTGAATCCATTTCATTTTCAACCATTTCCTTGTAGACCTTGAAGTTTTGAAAATCTTCTGACTTATTCCTGAGAAAACAAACTGCAGTCATTCTTGTATAATCATCAACTAATAACATAAAGTATTTCTCACCTTTTAAACCGTTTGTTGTATTTGGTCCAACTAGATCAATATGCACAATTTCCAGTCGATCTGAAAATAGAGGGCTAACTTGTTTTGCTATGCAAGCACCCTCTACTCCATTAAAATATAAACTTCAGGACCTTGCTCAATGTCATAGTTGTGCAAGAGAAAGTATGTGTCAAGTTTATGCATCTTTTAAGTGTTTATGTGTGAGGTATTTGAAAGGTTAAATATGTGGTTTAAATAAATACACAACAAACCTAAATTCCAATAAATAAACTAGCAAACTCACAACAATAACAATATGATAAAGGAGTTCACCCCCAATTGGGCTACATCTCCTTGAGCCTCCATCAATGGACTAGGCTCTCTGGGATTAGTTTGTCAAAGATTCTTTTACAAGCTACTGCTCAACTCCAATGGATTTAATGATTGTACCATTGGGTTCAGAATACATGAAACCCCCAAAATGACTATTGGATCTCTGAAAACGGACCATGGCTCATCCGAGCATGAGCTCTTCTACATGTGGCCTTGAGCTTCCCTGAACTTCCTTGTGGAAAAAACACTTGTAAAAGTCATCAAATGGATCTAAAACCTATCCCAATGTGTTCAGAGCATAACAATTAGTCACAAATGATTATTCAGTCACAAAAAATAGACTTGAGCTCATCTGAGCATGACCTCCATCAATTGGGGCCCTAAGCTCCCCGGAGCTCCTGAAACTTCAAGGTAGAAAAACCTGCAAAAGAAGTCTCCAAATGGATTTGAAAACTATTCCAATGGATTCAAAACATCCAAAAACCCCTAGCTGGGCTTTTTTGACACCTCATTTGGCCAAAAACTGAAGAAGATAGGCCTCCTGCCATTTTCCTCCTTCAAGCTTGCTGTCTCTGGTTTGCCAAAACACACTCTTGTGTGAGTAACCTGGCTTCTAGGCGTTTCTTGTGCCTAAAACCAACACACACACACATTCCGAAATTGATGCCAAAATGTCGCATTGTTACCGGATTTTTGGTCCCCAAATTCGGAGGTGTTGGGCGCATGGGGGCCATATGGCCACATCCCAGCACAAAAAGGGGCACCGTTAGCAACTTCGTTTTGGGCGTGACAAGTGGAAGCGGTGGGTTTATCCGTTTGATTTAAAAAAATCCGCGCGAAAGAGAATATACGAGGTCCCATGGGTTGGTGTATACGGTCGGGGGCTTGTGCTAAGCCCCATCCCGAACGTGCCCAAAATATACCATAGTGCAATGTTAAATATATATGTAAACATATATATAACAAGGACTAATGTGTGGCACGCCGGTTGGCGGACTTTGCCAAGACTTTTCATGGTGTGTGGAGGTTCGGGGTTTGAATCCCATGGACTCCATTAACTTTTACACAAACCAAAAAAATAACATGGTGCCACATGGTAGCCCATGCCTGGGCCACGTGGCACCTTCCAATTTGCCAATAAAGTGCCATGTATCATCATGTCATTCGTCCAAGTATATATCAAATCAAAACTTGCCATGTCACAACTTGCCACATCATCACTTGACACATCAACATTGCCACGTGTGCATTCGTACCCCTGCCACGTCAGCCTGTATGGACTGTACAGTCAACAACTTTTTTTTTGCCTGTTTGGAAAATCGAACAGATTGTGATATCTCACTCATCCGATGTCCTTTTGAGCCCGTTTGAAGTGTGTTGGGTTCGTGATGACGAGGGCTACACAGCTGTTCATTTTGAGGCGATTCTGAACACTTTCATTTTTGGGCTAAATTTTGACCCTTGATCCAGATTCTGATCACACCTTCCCACTGAAAGGATTTTGGACCCACAAAAGTTGATGATTACTTGCCCAAGCTTCATTACTCTTTTACTTCCAAGTTCTATCAACTGATTCTACTTGAAAAAGTCTTTTTGGCAATCACCTGGGTACCTTAACATGCCTTGCATTGCAACTGGCTATGTCCCTCAACCACTATCCTCTGGCTACTTCTGCCCCACTGTTCTCTTTGTGCTTGGAAGACTGACAACCTTCCCACTGAGAATTAATTCCCTCTTTTGAACTCTTTGGTGTCAACACAATTTGCTCTACTATGGCTGCAAAAAATTTCCTGTGACATCTTGTCACAAACCAAGAAAACCATCAATCTTGAAAACAAATTTTATACAAGACTGAAAATGATGCCAACAAAGTCATTTGCTCTTCAAGAAAACGATCGCATCTTGTACTTCATCAAAGTACGTGGTGTTTTCCTGCATCTTGGTGTATTCAATATCGACTTGCAAGCCAACAAACACCATCGACTAAACATAAGTTGAAAAACATGATCGACACAACATAGTCGTCAAGACAACATCGACACAAGTCAAGACTCATTTGAAACACATCAACATTCCCAATGACAAGTCGACATTCATGATACACAATCATGTTACAATCATGAGTCATTCATAATGAACTATCACCAAGTTCACTGTTTACACACACAAAAAAACACATGCATGTGCATAGCTCTTCAACTCTCCTTCAAGTACAAACATAAGTACATAAACCCAAAAACATGTGGGTACATAAGAGCTGGAAATGAAAAGCTAAATGGTTGCAACAAGTGAGTATCATACCCCTCTTTTACATCCTCCTGGCGAAGTTGTGCAACAAAAATAATGCCTTCAAATGAATTGCATTCACATGCAAACTCGCATCATACAAGTTGTGATAAACTGCTGCAACTTGTCATGCTTTCAACATAAAAGCATACATAAGGATGAAATATGCATCTATAAACAGAGAAATGCAAGCCTTACTTGTTCAAGAAATCCAACCATTTCTTACCAAGCCAATTCAATGGTGATTTATCCTGCTGAAAATCATCTTCTTGTGAATCATCTTGACTCACATCGATGATGGAATCTCCTCTTCCATTCTTGCCAGTCTCTTTATCCATCTGCTTCTCGTGTTGTGGATGAGTGGTTGGATGCAATGTTGATCTAAAAATGAAGAAGACTTATATTCTTAAAAATATTTGCAAGTTAAATTTTATGTGTTAAAATGCAAATGGATCAACTTTGCAACACAACTTATAATAGGATTTACTCATTCAAGATGCATATAAACAACAACATAATCAATGAACAGCAAACACATAACACAACAAATGATAAAGGAGTTCACCCCTCTCTTGGGCTACATATCCTGGTCCAACTTCCAATGGATCATTTGTATTATTTGCTCAAAGTGCTAAAAAATGTGCTTTACAATGCTCAAGTTGTCAAATAGACTGCTCCAATGGCTTCAAAACGTCCAAAAACCCCTAGTTGGGCTTTTTCAGCACCTCGTTTGGCCAAAAATTGAAGAAGATAGGCTTCCTGGAAGTCCCCCCTTCAATCTTGCTGTCTCTGCATCTACAAAACACACCTTCCTATGGCTCAACCTAGCCCACACTCTTATTTAAGTGTAAAAACCTAGCATCGGACGCAACCGCACAAACGGTGCGAACTGTAGGACAGTTACAGGTGCACCTAGCCCCTAACCATCAAGGGCCAGGTCATATTAACCCATGCGACCATGTGCTAGCATAAATATGGGCTCCCGTTTCAAAAGCCAATGGTCAAAGGCCAAATGGCGGTCGTTGTAATAATCGTTGGAACAAATGTTAACCACGTGTTCGCCATACACCATAGCTATGGGTCATATATGATATAGCACGCGACCAAGGGCTGGGGCTAAGCCCTGGCCCGGTCGCGGCCCAAACCACCCGCATATTCAAACTTTAATACAATTCATGCCATATATATAATAAGTAATACACGGTGGCGCGCCAGTTGGCAGCTCTTTGCTAAGTCATTGCCCCTGCCCGGAGGTCGCGGGGTCGACTCCGACCAACGACATAAGTTTTAACCAAATAAAAGATGACACGTGGTGGCCATTAACTGGGCCACGTGTCGTCTCTCCATTCGCTGCCAAACATGCCAAGTCACCTGCCAACTATCCGAATGCCATCCTTCCATGTGTCATATGGCTTGACACGTGCCATACGGCCTGCCACGTCAGCGTCCGTATGGACTGTACAGTCAACAACCCTTTTTTTTGCCTATTTGTAAATTTGAATAGAACGCGATATCTCTCGCTCCCAATGTTCGTTTGAACCCAAACGAATTGCGTTGGGTTCGCAACGACGAGGGCTATGCTCTCATCCGATTTGAAGTGATTCTAAGCACTTTGAATTTTTGAGCAAAATTTGATCCCCTGATCACACCTCCCCATTGGAAAGCTCTTGGACCTCCAAAAGACTATTTTAAGTCTATTTGAAGATGAGGGTAAATTTCCCTCACCCTTCCAACATCAATCCACTTGGCTTTGCTTGGATTTGTACCTTTAAGACCAACTTGAAGATACTCCACATTTCCTCGTTTTGAAGTTCGCATTCTCCTGTCAAGGATGGTGTCTTCATGCAGTTCTGTATTATATTCTGGGGAAAAATCATCTATAGAAGGAATCTGAAAATTCTCTCCATGATCATCAATCAACGGAGGCTCATACAATTTCAAATTCTCAACATTAACAACTGCATACATTTGCATATAAGGAGGCAAATCTAAACGAAAGGCATTGTTACCAATCTTGTCGATAATCTTGAAAGGACCATATCGAATCGGTTTCAATTTTTTACCTTCTCCTTTAAGCCTCTCCTTACTGATGTACAACCAAACTTCATCTCCAACTTGGAAACTGTGATCAACATGATGCTTGTCATGTACAGCCAAACTTCATCTCCAACTTGGAAATGGCGACATTTGAGTCGAAGAGTTCTTAGCTCGATTGTAAGCATGCTGAATGTAGTGTAAATGCTCATCCCAAAGTTTAGGATGCTTGCTGCAATAAGCACGAAGAATATGCACCAATGTTCGATTTACCACCTCTGTCTGACCATATGTTTGCGAATGAAAAG
>ML778857.1:1195614-1229698 GCA_009831015.1 Picea engelmannii | reverse complement strand
GTCTCAAATAACTATGTAAAGCTCCAATGTATTTGAGTAAAGTTTCTTGAGAAGACAAATCTACTCCCAAAACCAAAGCTCTTCTCCTAAATTCTTGAGTAAATATTTTCACATTCTGTCCTTTAGCTTGTCTAAAATTTTGCTAATCCATAGTAGCCTTTTGCTTATATGCCAATGGATAAAATTGTCTTTTAATTGCAACAAAAAAATCATTCCAAGAGGTTAAAATTTTACCATGCTTCTTCATGTCCTCCTGAGTCTTGGATTCCCACCAAATGAATGCTACACTATCCAATATTAAAGAAGCAAGCTGAATTTTGGTTTCATCATCTTGAATTTTTTGTATCCTACAATATACCTCAATCTGACGTATCCAATTATCTAATTTCTCAGCATTAACTTCTCCATTGTATATTGGCAATTCGAATTTAATATCAAGCTTTAATGAAGGAATTTGTGAAGGAGTTTTACCATGTCCCTTTGGAGAATTTGAAAGAGGTCTTGAATTGGTAGAAGCAGAAGAAGAAGATGGAGGAGAGGGTGGTGGAAAAGCACCATTCCCTCCATTTCCATTTGGAGTTTTATCACCACTGTCTCCCTTATGCTTTGAAGGGTTGGAGCCTTCACCTTGCAACCTTGTATTCCTTTCTATCAATATATTCATCATCTCTCTCATTTCCATGACAGCCTTTTTGAGATCTTCATCTTCTGCAGGAACATGTTCATGACTCTCTTCATGAGCCATACTTGGTGAATGCCTCCTTGAAACTTGCGGTGATGGTATATGCTTCCTCCTTAAAGGATGAGAACTTGGCTCTACAATTTGACATTCTCCTCTTGTGAGTTTCAACCTTGTGAGCATCAGAAAACAAAACACTTGCAAATAATCAAGTCTTCAAAAACCTAAGCTCTGATACCAACTTGATCTAAAAATGAAGAAGACTTATATTCTTGAAAATATTTGCAAGTTAAATTTTATGTGTTAAAATGCAAATGGATCAACTTTGAAACACAACTTATAATAGGATTTACTCATTCAAGATGCATATAAACAACAACATAATCAATGAACATAAAACACATAGCACAACAAATGATAAAGGAGTTCACCCCCCTCTTGGGCTACATCTCCTGGTCCAACTTCCAATGGATCATTTGTATTATTTTATCAAAGTTCTAAAAAATGTGCTTTACAATTCTCAAAATGTCAAATAGACTGCTCCAATGGCTTCAGAACGTCCAAAAACCCCTAGTTGGGCTTTTTCGGCACCTCGTTTGGCCAAAAATTGAAGAAGATAGGCGTCCTGGAAGTCCCCCCTTCAAGCGTGTTGTCTCTGCATCTACAAAACACACCTTCCTATGGCTCAACCTAGCCCACATGCTTATTTAAGTGTAAAAACCTAGCACCGAACGTAACCGCACAAACGGTGCGAACTGTAGGATAGTTACGGGCACACCTAGCCCCTAACCGTCAAGGGCCAGGTCATATTAACCCATGCGACCACGCGCTAGCATAAATATGGGCTCCCGTTTCAAAAGCCAATGGTAAAAGGCCAAATGGCAGTCATTTTAATAACCGTTGGAACAAATTTTAACCGTGCGCGTGCCATACACCATAGCTATGGGTCATATATGATATAGCGCACGACCAAGGGCTGGGGCTAAGCCCCGGCCCGGTCGCGGCCCAAACCACCTGCATATTCAAACTTTAATACAATTCATGCCATATATATAATAAGTAATACACGGTGGCGTGATAGTTGATGGCTCTTTGCTAATTCGTTTCCCCTGCCCGGAGGTCGCGGGGTCGACTCCGACCAATGACATAAATTTTAACCAAATAAAAGATGACACGTGGCGGCCATGAACTAGGCCACGTGTTGTCGCTCCATTCGCTGCCAAACATGCCAAGTCACTTGCCAACTGTCCAAATGCCATCCTACCACGTGTCGTATGGCCTGACACGTGCCGTACGTCCTTCCACGTCAGCATCCGTATGGACTGTACAATCAACAACCCTTTTTTTTGCCTGTTTGTAAATTTGAACAAAATGCGATATCTCTCGCTCCCGACGTCCGTTTGAACCCAAACGAGTTGCGTTGGGTTTGCAATGACGAGTTCTACTCTCTCATCCAATTTTAAGTGATTCCGAGCACTTTGAATTTTTGAGCAAAATTTGATCCCCTGATCAAATGTCCAACATTGGTCAATAAGATGACCCCTCTTCTAGCAATGAGTGCAAATCTTTTGCATCCTGTTTTCAAGTTGCCTTTGCTTGTAAAGTTTCCTGAATGTGGTCAATCTTTTCCAACATCTTGAAACATCTTTTCCAACTTTCTTGTTTCATACATTTGCATTCATCTTGAACACACACTTTGCATGCTTGAGGGATTGAACTTGCAACAAACGTTCTTGAACATTCACCTTTATCACCTTCTTGAGGAGGTGAATTTGAAGAGTTACCAACTCTCTTTTGAAGACCAACAAAGATGTTATTGTCTTCATGGCTGTCACAACTTTCTTGTTTCATACATTTGCATTCATCTTGAACACACACTTTGCATGCTTGAGGGATTGAACTTGCTACAAAAGTTGTTCTTGGAATTGTTTCCCTTGTCTCCTCAACTTTGGAATTTGCTCCATCTTTCTGTTCATATCCAAGACCCCTATACTTGGGCCTCTCCTCAACAACAATAGGCTCAACAATGCCTTGTGCATGCTTGCCTAACCCTCTACCTTCATAGCCCATTTTTAACAATAACTTGGACCCTATTCATCTTGAGAGGAATTTGAAGATAAACTAACATTACATACCTCATGTTCATGCATGTACTTGATAAGGGTTTCCTTTGCCTCATGGAGTTGAGTCTCCATGTCATGCAACTTTTCAAGAAGTTGGTGCTTCTCCTCCTTCATGGCCATCAACTTCTCTTGAAGGATAATGCTCTCCTTCCTATCTTCCCACATCTCTTGCACCATATCTCTCACGATTACAAATTCCTTCAACATATATTTTTCAAATAACTTGGATAATGAAGATGTATGAGAACTTTCATTTTTTGAAGCTTCCTCCATCTTTGCAAGATATCAAACTTCAACACAAAACTTGCACAATAATACCAACAACTAAATATCTAGCTATCAATGGAAATCACATGAGAAAAACTATGCTCTGATACCACCTGATCTGAAAATAGGGGTCTAACTTGTTTTTCTATGCAAGCACCCTCTACTCCATTAAAATATAAACTTCAGGACCTTGCTCAATGTCATAGTTGTGCAAGAGAAAGTATGTGTCAAGTTTATGCATCTTTTAGGTGTTTATGTGTGATGTATTTGAAAGGTTAAATACGTGGTTTAAATAAATACACAACAAACCTAACTTGTAGCAAATAAACCAACAAACTCACAACAATAACAAGATGATAAAGGAGTTCACCCCCAACTGGGCTACATCTCCTTGAGCCTCCATCAATGGACTAGGCTCTCTGGGATTGGTTTGTCAAAGATTCTTTTACAAGATGCTACTCAAATCCAATGGATTTACTGACTGTACCATTGGGTTCAGAATACATAAAAAACCCCAAAATGACTATTGGATCTCTGAAAACGGACCATGGCTCATCCGGGCATGACCTCTTCTACATGTGGCCTTGAGCTTCTCTAAGCTTCCTTGTGGAAAAAACACCTGTAAAATTTCTCAAATGGATCTGAAACTTGTCCCAATGTGTTCAGAGCATAATACTTAGTCAAAAATGACTATTTAGTCATAGAAAACAGACTTGGGCTCATCTGAGCATGGCCTCCATCAATGGGGGCCCTAAGCTCCCTGGAGCTCTTGAAACTTAAAGGTAGAAAAACCTGCAAAAGAAGTCTCCAAATGGATTTGAAAACTATGCCAATGGATTCAGAACATCCAAAAACCCCTTGCTGTGCTTTTTCGGCACCTCATTTGGCCAAAAACTAAAGAAGATAGGCCTCCTGCCATTTTCCTCCTTCAAGCTTGCTGTCTCTGGTTCGCCAAAACGCAATCCTATGTGAGTAACCTGGCTTCTGGGCATTTCCCATGCCTAAACCTAGCACACACACGCATTCTAAAATTGGTGCCAAAATGTTGCACCGTTAGCAGATTTTTGGCCACCAAAGTTGGAGGTGTTGGGCACATGGGGGCCATATGGCCACGTCCCAACGTAAAAAGGGGCACTGTTAGCAACTTCGTTTTGGGTGTGACAAGTGGCAGCGTGTGGGGTTATCCATTTGATTTAAAAAAATCTGCACGAAAGAGCATATATGAGGTCCCATGGGTTGGTGTATACGGTCGGGGGCTGGGGCTAAGCCCTAGCCCAGACGCGCCCAAAATATACCATAGTGCAATGTTAAATATATATGTAAACATATATATAACAAGGACTAATGTGTGGCGTGCCAGTTGGAGGCCTTTTCCAAGACTTTTCATGGTGTGTGGAGGTTCGGGGTTCGAATCCCACAGACTCCATTAACTTTTACACAAACCAAAACAATAACATGGTGCCATGTGGCACCTTCCAATTTGCCAATAAAGTGCCACGTGTCATCACGTCATTCACCCAAGAATATATCAAATCAAAAATTCCCATGTCACCACTTGCCACATCAGCACCTGACATGTCGGCACTGCCATGTGTGCGTTCGTACCCCTGCCACATCAGCCTGTACGGACTGTACAGTCAACAATTTTTTTTTTGCCTGTTTGGCAAATCGAACAGATCATGATATCTCACTCATCCGATGTCCGTTTGAGCCTGTTCAAAGTGCATTGGGTTTGTGATGATGAGGGCTACGTACTTGTTCGTTTTTAGGCGATTCCGAACACTTTCATTTTTGGGCTAAATTTTGACCCCTGGTCCGTATTCTGATCACCAGTGGTCTTGTCATTGAGTATTCCTTTGATTTGAACCTGGTATTTGTTTGCTTTCCTTGTTGACAATGTTTGCATAAAGTGTTGATTGGTTTCGTGATCTGGGGCATTTCTCTAACGACTTCCTTTCTGTTGAATTTGACAAGGTTGTCAAAATGTATGTGACCCACTCTTCTGTGCCATATCTAGCCTTCATCTTCCTTTCCTAGACAACACTTTTCATTTCCAATTTCACTTAGTACATATATGTTTCTTTAATTTCTTGCAGCTATTGCAATCAATTTTCCTGAACCTTCTTTTCTTATCTCGCACTTATGTGAATCGAAAGTAATTTTATGAGCTTGTTCACACATTTGACTTACACTTAGAAGTTTATGTTTCATATCATCAACTAGTAGAACATTTTATACCTTGGTATTCTTGTTTCCAATTTTGACTGTGCCTTTTCCAATGATTTTAGTTGAATCATCATTTCCGAAGGAGACTGATCCATCTCTTTCCTTTCTTAATGTAAGAAACCTGTCTTTATCACCTGTCATGTGTTTTGAACAACCACTGTCAACATACCAATCACGTTTCTTATGCTTAGCTTGTAGAGTGAGTGTGGATTCTTCATTGCTATATTGATTCTGTTTTCTTATCCATGTCCTCTTCTGAGGTTCCTTTCTGTGACTGTTGTTGTTCTGTTGTGGTTCTCTAGGACAGACTGCCATTCTGCAATATTTGGCCATGTGTCCAAAGTTGTTACACTTGTAGCATTCCACTTCAGTGCTCAATGATTCAAACTTGTTCTAACTTCTTCTCTGTGTTTCACTAGGCCTTCTTGGATAACCCTTTTGTGTATGACTTTCAGATTTGTTTATGTTCCTGCTATTAGCTCTGCAATTCACAGCTTTATGTCCAAAATTATTGCATGCATAACATAGACTAAAAAAGATAGTTTGATACTTGAGAGTTGAATATATTCTTAAAGGAGTTACTCTTATGAATCCTTCTTCTTCCTGACGCCTATCTGCTTCTGTCGGTCATTGATTTTGAAATCTGAATCTTCTCGATGTAGGAGTGTCCCTGTAATCTCCCTTGTAGGTCTTTCTATCCCTCTGATTGTTTCAGCATAGATTTTTGGATATGTTTCTTGTTTTGTAGTTTTGGAGCTTGATCCCTTTTTTGTCTGATTGTATCCAAGTCCAGACTTGTCATGATGAGGCTTTTGACCACTGATAATGTCATCCAAAAATTTTGAGCTGTTCTGCATAATTTTCTTTTGAAGATCCTTTCTTAATGTGACAATCTCTACTTCCAAATTTCCAATGATCCCGTCTCTTTCTTCTAGTTGTTCTTTGAGTGCTTCTTCAATTATTTTTTCTTCTTCTATTTGAACCTTCAAATTTGTGATCATTTGTTCTAGTCCCTGAATTTCTTCTTTCTTGTCTAGTTCTCCTTGTAGCTTCTTGTTTTTCTTCTTTTCTCTTCTTATAACTTCTATGGCACGCAACGATTCTTCTCGGCAGTAAAATTCTTCCTCTTCATATTCTTCTTCAGTGTCTTCTTTATCAGAGTCTTCTACTGCCATGAATAAAAATATTTTTATCTCACTGTCACTGACTTCATCTTCATCTGATGAGGAGATGTCTTCTTTGGTGCATAAGGTTTTCTTGAAAGCTTTATTTGTGGTTCTTTTGCCTTTATATGTTTGTTTTCTATTTGAGTAATCTTTATCATTCCTCTTATTTTTCTTATGAGGACATTTGTTAGCAAAATGACCAATACCATCACTATTAAAAAAAATCAATGGAAACTTACGTTTATATATGTTGTTGGTTCCCTTGTTCAATCTTCTAACAAAGTTGGCCATTTCTTCATCATCTTCCAATATGTCACTACTGCTGCTATGTTCTTTTTCTTTTTGCTTTCCCTTTTGCTTTGGCCTTTTGGATGCTTTGAAAGATGCTTCTTTATATCTGGATTTTCTTGTTCAGTTCTCATTTCATATGCTGTGAAGATTCCATGTAGTTCGTCCATGCTTATTGAGTCTATATCTTCTGTTTCTTCTAGTGCTGATATCTTAGGATCAAATCTCATAGGAAGAGATCTTAGTACCTTTTGAACAATTACAAATTATTTAATTTCTTCTCCCAATCCTATGATTGCATTTACTATTTCATCGACTCGTAAGAAGTAAGATTAAATATTCTCATCTTCCTTCATATTTAGTTGTTCGAACTGACCTCTGTAAGTTTGAATCTTTGATTCTTTTGAATCTCCTTCATAAATATTTTTAAGCTTGTCCCAAATCTCTTTAGCGGATTTACAATGTATAAATTTGGTGTATACTCATTCACAAAGATCATTCAGAAGTGCATTTGTGGATTTGGAATTATTTTGCCTGAGTTTTATTGCTCTTTCATTTTTCGGTGGAACTGCTGGTTCTTTGTATCCATCTACAACTGATTTCCAAATTTAAAATCCCTGTGCCTGTATATATGTTTTCATCCTTCTTCTCCAAAATGCATACTTCTTTCCACCAAACTGTGGTATTCCATTTTTATACATGTTGTTGCTCTCTATGATCTACCTTTCAGTGGTTAAACTGATTTCTGAAGGAACCTACTCTGATATCAATTGTTGGATTACCGAGAGAGAGGGTGAATCAATAATAGAGCAAGCTAATCCATAAAATGCAAGTGTTATATCAATGTAACATTATCAACCAATAGTTGCAGAGTAAATAAACAATGAAAAAATGAACAATCATACACATACACAGTACACCAGTGTTTTTACGTGGAAACCCAAAGCGAGAGAAAACCATGAAATGATTTTTCTTATATGTCTTTAAGAATTACATTCATTGGAAGCACCAACTTCCTTTGTTTTCTAGCTGCAACTGGAAGGAGGCTCCAACCCCCTAATTTCTTAGGCTACAACCCGAGGGAAGCTCCAACTCCCCAATTCTATGGCTACAACCAGAAGGAGGCTATAACCAGAAGGTGGCTACAACCACCTGTCCTTGCCCCGTCCAACCGCCCTGAAATATAATTAGAATGATGGAACCACTGTCACACTATCACTGTGAGATATAATTCTGTAAACCTGTACCAATCAACCTATACCATAAACAAGTGCATCAACCATGCACCAACCTGTACCATACAACCTGTAATTAGCCTATACTATAAACAAGTGCATCAACCATGCACCAACCTGTACCTCAACCTGTAATCAACATGTAACATAAACAAGTGCATCAACCATGCAACAACCTGTACCTCAACCTGTACCATAAACAAGTGCATCAACCATGCACCAACATGTACCAAATAACCTGTAATCAACCTGTACCATAAACAAGTGCATCAACCATGCACCAACCTATACCTCAACCCATAATCAACCTGTACCATAAAAAAATGCATCAACCATGCACTAACCTGTATGTCAACCTATACCATCAACGAGTGCATCGACCATGCACCAAATATGTACCAATAATGCATCAAATACACATAAACTATGACTCATCAAGATGTACCAACATCATCAACTATACACCTCATGTATGTGCCAACTCATCAACTACTTATGTCAACCATGTACCCAACATGCACCTCAACCATATACCAAATACATATACCAATATAACCATCAAAATTTCTCTAGCAATACATCACACTATCCATAACCAAATACCATAAACCATTACATCAAACCATGTGCCACAACCTCACTATTATACAAACTCTATCTGTAACATATCTCAAACAAAATCCCTAATCAATTTCATCATCCAAATCTGATTTGTAACTCTGTAATAGGCTTGGTGTATATGATCACATACCTGAAAAACTTCCTTAAATTTAACAACAAGAGACTAGCATTTTATCAAAATTTAATTTAGTCTCACATGACTAATTTTGGATCAGTCAACAACCCTAAATTACAATAATCATAACTATGTACATGTAATGAATAAAGATATGAAAATGGTACACAATGTTCTTCAATGTCTTTTGTGTAATTCCTCCAGGTTTCACTACTTGGAACCTCTCAGAAAAGGAGTTATAGCAAAAATGACATACCTTGTTGAATTCTGGCTTATTCTAGAGGGAGAACTTGTAGAGCATGCCCCACATAGAATATTTGTTGTATGGATCTAAACATTGTACACAACATACTACATACTATACTATAACCGATACTTTTTGTCTTACTGAATTTGGATCTGTTATGAAGAAGTTATGACATTTTTACCCGAAACACATGTTTTAGACTAGTTTCATGACTAACCACAAACCCTATTTTTCCACGGAGTGTAACTCAAAAAATACAATGACCCACAAGATAAAATTTATATCACAACTACTTGGATATGTTTCCTCAATGGCCTCCCAATTTCATGATCTGAATCATTCTATAAAAAAATTTATTGCGAAAATGGTGAGATGAGCGGTAAATAACATACCTTAGAAAGCATCATCAAAAGAATTTATCCTCCCTTGAATTCCGCCCTTCTTTACTTCACCTTCCCTTTGAAATTTGGCTTAGATATCCTTTGGTTATCTCAGTCAGTTGTAGATATTCAATATGCTCAAGTGTGATTAAAAATGAGAGACCCTTGCCTCTTATTTATACTTTCATGTAGCTTCCTCAAGGGGTTACCTTCTAACCATATTAACCCACTTTCCTTATTTTAGGGCTAACCTACTTCTAACCACTTGTCCACTTAGTAATTTCTCCATTAAATTTATTATTTAAATAATTTATTTTGTATCCACTTTTACTTATAGTACATTCATCACTTCACTTTATTATTTAAATTACCTTCTAACCTCCTAACCCACTTTCCTTATTTTAGGGCTAACCCACTTTAACCACTTGTCCACTTAGTAATTTCTCCATTAATTTTATTATTTAAATAATTTATTTTGTATCCACTTTGACTTATAGTACACTCATCACTTCACTTTATTATTTAAATAATTTATTCTTTGCAACCACTTTGACTACTTTGACCTTTTGGGGCTTCTATATGACTCATGAGGGTTCTCCAACTTCACATGGCCGTGTCTCTCTAAATGCGAGGAGTTATGTGACATTCCACATACCACCAGAAATGACATGACATGTACTATCCATCTAGAATAGTATTACCTGAAAATATATCAAAACTCATACCATTATCCATACAAAAAACTTGGGTCCATTACCCAAACCATTGTGCTACCAGAATTCCCTACCAAACTTTCTTCAAGGGTTGACATCAATGACAACCAACCCAATTAATCAACACATAGCAATAATTTCCTTGTTCCTTTCAACAATGAATGTTAAAAAATAAAGGAAGGTTGAGAGAGGCACTAAGACATATGTGGAAAATTGATTAGGACATATGTGAAAAATTGATCAGGATAGCAGAATAACTATTTATACTATGCTATTAGGAAAGTATTAAGAGTTAAAATACATCTAATTTTGAGCTAGCTAAGATCATGGCTCAAAGTTCATGTTATTTAGATTCCCATGTTCTCACTTTGCCTTGGGAGGTTTGCATTAACTACTTATAAATATTTGATTCCCTAGTTCATCTACTCATAGCAATTCAATGATCCATAACACTCTCCAAATCATTGTCCCCCAAAATGGGATGAATAGTAAAAACCCATTAGTATCCCATTAGTTCAACTATTCTATCACTCAAGGAAAGGAATTCCCTACCCATAGGGGTGTAAACCCATTAATATATATATATACCTTACCTTGGTATTTGAGCTCCTCAAACATTGACTAATATCAATCAAGACTGTCAAAGGTGCTAGCTATTGTTACTTAGGAGTTCAACATAGCTCTAGGTTATAGGTGCATATCTGTATTATTTCCATTTACAAGTTCTCCATTTATACCCCTAATATTCAACCAATCAAGGAGATTGGTGAGGCCATTTGAGATGACATTTACGAAAATTACTTTTGCATCACATGTATTTTAGCTTCAAGATTCTAATCACTTAGGCCCACAAGTTTTTATTGGTAAGGGGAATTTGATGCAAGATCATTGTTTATATGAGAAAAGGCATTTGTGCATCTAGGCACAAAAGGAGAGTATGTGAGAACATGTGTTAGATTTGATGTATGTGTGCAAGGTAGCAATGAGCAGGATCCAAACAGGATATGTAGGGGGAAGTCAACACAAATAAAGGTTGGGAAAGGCATAACTAAGGATGGTGCACAATAAATAGGTTTAAGGGTAGGATGCATAGAATAAGGTTGGGCACATGAAGGTGTGCAATGTAGTTGAAGGGATTCACGAGGAATACCAATAGTAATTTATAAAACCATCAAGAAGGATTTGTTTGTGGCATGCATTTTAATAGAAAGTTTTATTAGTCTTGATGTTCTTATTGCCCCAAGTTTATATATGTGGAAATTGTTTTTTCCTTAGTATATTCTTGATTGTCTTGAATACATTTCAAAGATTGATTTTATAAAACACTTGGTTGTTCTTACCTTTCTTTTACATTGAATATATCAAGCAACAACAACATTTACTAAAACTCAATTAAAAAATATAACGCGATAGATGGAATTATGAATAACCATTAAAGAAACAACACCATTTACTCCATAAGAATCACAATCTACCATTAAAATAACAACATAGATGGATTTATGAATAGCCATTAAAATAACAAAAGATAAGGAAAATATGAGACATAACCAAAATAAATAAATAAAAATCCAAAAACAAAATCATATACTGAATTAAAAAAAGGTTAAGATAGATATACAAAACCTCTTATCACTCTGTATCTTAACACCCTTCATAATTGTATTCAGAAGTATATACATTGAAATATGAATTTATTTATATCTAACAAATAATAATAATAATAATAATAATCGAAGAATCTGTAACTAATCTAATCAAAGTAACTAAATTTTGAGAAATAAAACATGATGAAATTACCTGAGGTCCTATGTTCGAAGTAGATCCACAGGTTGAAGTGATTTCACTTATTCTTGATTGCTTCTTCTGAAACCTGCGAAAATGTGTGCACACAAGACTACAAGAAAAAATAGTTATATTGATAACTAACTAATCAACTTGATCAAATGTAGAAAGATTCATTGCGATTAGTATTCTAAACATGTAAGAATTCAACAATGATGAATCATATATCACGAAAACTATATATTGAAGGAATGTGCATCTAATATGCGACGACTTGAATAAACTCCTCTTTGTTTTGAGAATAATTTATTGGAGCCATCTAATCTTGTAGCAAACCTCCCTCAATCTGAAGGAGCAACAACGAAGTCAACATTGACTATGTTGTTGCTCCGTTGGATTGAGAGAGGTTTGCTCCAAGAATAAACGACTCCAATAAATTTTTCTCTACTGAACAGGGCCAACCTCGTGAAGATAGAAGCACCTACTTCCCATCCCCCCCCTCACATCACTCTCAATTCCCCAATACCCAATCTATATTCTAATAAAAATTATTCATAAAAAAAATTCAAAATTGATAAAAAGTGATTGTAAAGCTATAATTGAGGTTTATCATTCAAATGCATATGCCATAAAAAAAAGTTTTTATAATTTAGATTTATCATCCAAAATATGTTCCAAATATACTCGCTATATAATATACATCGATCTGTCGTATAAAATTATTATACATCATAAATTTCTTTTAGTCTTATTTAGTTTTCTAGTCCAGTTCTTAAGTAATTCATCAACCTCCATGTCTTCATTTTCTAGGGGCTCTTCAACAACTGATGTTGCTTCAGTCCTCTCACGTCGATCATGCCTAGTATCGTACCCACGACGTGGAGGTTGCTTTGAGGGGCCATCACCTACAAAACAAAAAAATATTAAATTATATGGCCAATTTTTAAATATCATTGAAGTAGTTCATTGGTATTAAAAAACACCTATACAATGTAATTATTTACCTGGTCCACTAGTGGGATCTGTTGGAATGGCTTCCATGTACTCCTGATCTTCAGGTTGAGGAGGCCCAACTACGACATTCTTTGACATTGAAATGACAAAATATATAAGGAAAAAACATAAATGTATAAGTAATAAAAATTATAAGTACAAAATTAGGAACCCAATAAAGTTAGGAATCCACTAAAGTTAGGAATCCAATAAAATTAGGAATCCAATAAAGTTAGGAATCTAGGTGCTATTAGACCTTTGTTAAAAACTTGAGTATTGATCTTTTCTCATACTGCTAGCTTGCTTTTTAATAGGTTCTATTTCAAAAAATATATTTGGGTTAGTTCCCTTTGATATTTCTTCTATTTTTGTCCCAGATGGTCCTTCATTGTGAACACCTATCATCATGGGTCCTTTAGTATTTTATTTCTCAAAATATTTCTCCAAAATTTATTTAACTCCATCCACTTCTTATTCTCGGTCAAGAATTATCATCTATCAAGACATAATTGTATTAACAACATTTTATTTTCTTCCCTTTCAACTTCATCCATCAGGTCTCCTAGTCTAGTTTTGTTCTATTTTGGCTTGCTCAACTGATCAATGACAAGATTGCTTGTTTGATCAATGACATGCTTGCTTGTATATATTTCTTTTTCTCTTTTGTGTGTCGATGCATGTTTCTGAGTTGTATCAAACAACATTTCAATGTTTTTCCTTGATGTATTTGAACTAGTTTTCACAACCATGGTAGCAATGGAATTTTATGTAATTTCAAGTTCACTTAGAGTTTGATCAAAATATAGCATGATCACTTTAGGAACTTCATGATTCTTCTTTCTTAGAATTTGAATGGATTCCTTCTTTATTTTGGTTTATTTTTTTATCATCCCTATCTATTCTACACAATGTCTTGAACCTCTTTCTAACTTTCTTTGTTAGCCAATCTTTCAATTTCTAATTTTGTTTTATGAAAATATGCAGATGATTTAATTGCAACTCTTGAGGAATAAATTTTATGATAAGGATCATACTTTCATGATTTTTGCTCTTCAAAGCCTAGGGATTTTAACATTTTTCAACAAAAGGTAAAGTTGATTTGCTTTTGACCACAAAATAGAATACCTCAGTAGGTAAAGAAAAAGGCAGTTTTCTAATTTCTATCCCCAAAATGTGTTGGATAAGAATTCAATCTCTGTCTAATGTATTCTAAAGAAAAAAATTTGGGAGTTAGAAACACTAGTAAGAGATCTGGCTTAACTTATGATCCATAAATCTTGATAATAATATAGTCCTCAAATATGTACCAATCCCCTACTTTGGTGTTAGGACTTAATTGAATAATCTTATTACATTCTAAGAACAATCTTAGTGGATGGTCACCACAAATAATTAGGTAGGCTATGTACATGAATTTATCAACAAAAAATTTAGACCCTAGATTTTGAGCATGCTTTCTAACAAGAGGTGTCCATTCTATTAGAGGAAGAGTATTTGATAGTTGATAAAACCCATTTAAGTACAAATGTCCAAAATTTTGATACTTGAAACATAACATAACATGAGATATACAAGACATGATTGGTATTAGAACATTTAATTAATGGAAACTAGATGAATTGATTGTGAATTGGATCAGATAGATATTTGGCATAATTATATTTCTCTGGAGGTGATTTGAATGGGGGAAAAATATTTTCCATCATTCCTAGATTTGGATCATCTACACTCTCATCATAATCATATCCAAATATGAGATAAATCATTAAAATAACCTTTATAGTAGGCTTAGGGAAAATGGAAGCTTTAAAAAGCATAATAATCTCAGGTGCACGTACTTTTTTGGGTGGGATATGAGTCAACAATTATGTTACTTATCTTGGGATTATGGTTTCGAACTTAGTGGATTTGTCCTCTAAAGGTATAACATTCTTCGAGATATTTAACATATTATAAATAGCAGTAGGGGTAACGAGAAATATTAACTAAGAGCCATATTTAAAAATTACTACTCGATCAGAGTAATTATAGAATTAGGTACACATGTGGACAATTTCTAAAAAATAATAAGTTTTAGGAATGATTGTTGGGTATGTGTTATATTCTTTGCATGACTAGATATAGTGTAAGCTACATTGCATGGGCGTGCAGGGGGATGATAACGTCCTTGCGTGGGGGTTCAGGGGTAGTACCCATGATAAATTTTTTTGCCTCGAGAAACGTGTCACATTTTCCTCGTTTTCCATGTCACCTTGATGGTTTTCTGTTTCCGGTTAAGGAATTAGGGTTGTTGACTAATCCAGGTCATTGGGTTAGGGTTTTGGATGTCGTTGACTCCTATATGTATATTGTATTGTAAACAATGTATCACTATGAATGAATATAGAATATGTTGGTTTTCCCGGTTTGGGTTTCTAGGGGAAAAATATCTGTGTAATGTTTGTATTTTCCATTGTATCTTTTCTGTTCTTTTACTGAAAATATGTTTGCAGTAAATAATTGTACAAGGTTAAAATCTGCATTTGGTATCATAGCTTTGTTGGCTTTAGGGTGAAGCCTTTGTGGTCAAGGGTTTGGATTGGGACTGTGATAAGCCTTGTTATAGTGGGAGATATTTGGTATTGATTTTTCAGGTGAAAAGAAAAGGCGAGCCGTTTGAAAATGGAGATCGAGAAGTTTAATGGGAAAAGTTTTGAGCTGTGGAAGCTCAAGATGGAAGATCTATTGGTGGACAAAGATTAGTGGATCACGGTGGATCTAGGCATTGCACCTACATGAACTTCAAAAAATGACTGGAAAAAAATGGATCAGAAGGGGAAGAGCACAATTTGACCGTGTCTCTCAGATTCAGTATTACTGAATGTGTCAGAGGAAGCTACATCCAATTATTTATGGGATAATTTGGGGAATTTGTATCAGTCTAAGTCCCTAGTAAATAAACTATTCTCGAGAAAGAAGCTGTATAACTTGAGGATGTGATATGGAGGCTTGGTGGCAGAGAATTTGAAATCATTCAACACTGTGGTAAGTCAGTTAGTATTTGTTGAGATTACAATTTTAGATGATGATAAGTGTATCAGTTTACTATGCTCTTTACCAAACTCGTGGGATAGTCTGGTTGTGGCCATAGGTAGTAATACAACTACCTTGAAGTTTGATGAAATCCTTGTTGTCAGGGGAGATGAGATAGAAGAACATGGAAGGACATAACACATATGCATTATTTGCAAGAGGACGCTCCCAGGAAAGAAATAGATATAAGTCCTCAAGTGGGATATCCAATTCTAAGGGAAGATCTAAGTCTCCCAGAAATTTTGTAAAGGTATGTTGGAGATGTGGAAAAGAAGGGCACTACAAGAAAAAATGTAGATCCAAAGTTGAGAAAAAGAAGGGATTTGAAGAATCTCCTTCTATAGAAGAAAATACCTCCAAGGAACAAGTAGGGGATGTGCACATGGTTTCTTCAAGAACACATACATATCATGAGGCATGGTTGGTTGACTCAGGTGCATCCTATTGATATTATGGTAGCTTCGGGAGGTATGAACCTCTATTGTGACCTTTGACAAGATTAGAACATTCCAGAAGAAAGCAAAGAAATGAAAGTAACCCTAGATGAGTTGTCGGCTGAAGAGAGATAATTAATATTAATTAATTAGTACCCGGAGAGAGAATTCGGCGCAAGAAAGTCTACCAGGAATACTATAAATACAGGGCACCAGTCTCTCATTTGACACACTTCTCAGAATTGTAGAAAGCCAGTTCTGCGCACTGCAGTCTAGCATTCTTGTGCGCAAGTCCTGGGGAAGGTGTTGCGCTAGTTTTGGGTGGGACTCTCTGATCAACTTTGGTTACTTCTTGCTTGGTGCATTAGCCTTGCTTGGCTATTGAATTTCTACCAGGATTATTTTCTCTGTCAAGGTTAAGGTGCTCGAAGGGTGGCTTTGGCCTATGGTTGGGTGACAATAGTGATATTGTCAATGGTAAAATGAGCACATTCATTCATATTCTAACGGGTTATGGGTCCACACCTCCTTCATTCAGTCTAACCGCTAGAAGGAAGCATAGCCATTAGGATACTAATCTCACTAAGGAACTACCGCCAGGGTTACTAGCAGGAGCAACTTCCAAAACACTGCCGCTAGGGTTACTAGCAGGAGCAGTTGTAGAAACCCTAAATCCCATATCCGACACCTTGTGATGGAGCATCTCGCTCAAGGAGAATATATTCAAATGCACCCTAGTTCAGTGCACCTTTTGACTCTCTCAAAAGACAGAAATGTTAGAGTTGAAGTTGTGGATCAAGGCATGACTAGCTACTAGTCAACCGAAGACATGGGTGAAAATATCAATATTATACACTACTCAACACTCATTGGAACGATTCAAGATGACATGTGGATAATCTATAATGGAGATTCTAGGCACATGACAGGAGATCAATCCAGACTCTCAAATCTAAATGAGAAGAAGACATCGTACAAGGTAGAGCTTGGAGACAAAAGCACTTACCCAGTCGAAGGATTTGGACAAGCCTTCGTCAAGTTGAAAACAAGTAACAATGTTCATTTAAGCAATGTTTTATATGTACCTAGTTTAGAAAAGAATCTTGTATCGATATCTTGCCTAGAAGACAAAGGAAACATAATATCTTTCATATATGAAAAAGTGTTATCCTGGCATAAAGATTCCAGCATAGAGAATGCTAGGGTTATTGGAAGTCATGAAGGAAACCTATATAGACTACTATAACAAAATGAAGAATCTCTCGTACATGATGAAGTAAATCCCAATGAACTTTGACACAGAAGGTACACTCATATTAATTATCAAGCATTACCTTTTCTCAAAAGGATGGTTGAAGGAATACTAGAATTGCAATCTACACATGAAGGAATTTTCAAAGGATGTTCTCTTGGGAAGAATATCAAGAAACCATTCCCAAGCAGCAACAAAAGATCTAGGGAGATTCTAGATCTGATACACTCAGATGTTTGTGGTCTGATGCCAATCAAATCTCTAGGAGGATCTCTTTACTACGTAATCTTCATAGATGATTATTCAAGAAAAACTTGGTTATATCTACTGAAGAAAAAAGACGAAGTATTCAATAAGTTTCAAGAATTCAAAGCAGAAATAGAGAACCTCACAAACAAGAATATTGAGACATTAAGAACAGATAATGGAGGAGAATACACCTCGAAGGAATTCATTGCATTCTGCAAATCGACAGGGATTAAGAGGGAGATGAATGTTCCTCATAATCCTCAACAAAATGGTGTAGTAGAAAGAAAGAACAGATCCATCGAAGAAACAGTAAAAGAACTACTAAATGATCAAGGTTTATCTATGTTCCTATGGGGAGAAGAAACCATGACAAAAATATACGTGCAAAACATAAGTCTTCATCGCATATTGAAGGACATGACTCCAGAAGAATCCTTCTCAACTAAGAAACCTCATGTGGAAAACCTAAGAATATTTGGATGTCATGTTTACTCTCACATTCCAAAGGATAAAAGGAATAAAAAAGAACCCCCAAGAAAGAAGGGGATATTTGTGGGATATAGTGATTCATCTAAAGCTTATAGAATCTATATTTCGGAACAACATAAGATCAAAGTCAACAGAGACATAACATTTAATGAAAATATGGCTTTCAAGAAATCCATAGAAGAAACTACAAAAGAAGAAGAGATTGAATAACCTATTGAAGAAAGCACAAAAAACCAAAATGAAGAAAAAGAACAACCTGATCATCCTATGCAACCATGTGAAACCATTGATTCATATATCGTACCTAAGACCAAGAAATGACCAGCTTGGCTTGAAGCTACCTTACAAGACACAGAAAGACTCAAGGTTCTAGAAGGAACATTCAAAAAAAGTAAGAAGCCTAAAATATTCTCAAGTTATGCAACATATACGACGAAGCTTCTAGATGAATAACCTACCACATTTGAAGAAGCAGTTCAAAATGGACAATGGAAAGAAGCTATGATAGAAGAACACAAATCCATTATGAAAAATGATGTATGAGAAATCGTACCTAGACCTAAATAAAAATCAGTGGTAACTTCAAAATGGGTATATAAGATCAAACATGCAGCAGACAGAAGCATGGATAAATATAAAGCAAGATTCATAGCTAGAGGGTTCTCCCAGAAGGAGGGAGAATATTATGACGAAACTTTTTCTCCAGTTGCTAGATATATTTCCATTAGAGCTATCATATCTCTTGCCGCTTCCATGGGATGGAACTTACATCAGATGGATGTAAATACATCTTTCTTCAATGGATCAATCGAAGAAGAAGTATATATTGAACAACCTCAAGGGTTTGAGGTACATTCCAGAGACACTCACATTTGCAGATTAAAGAAAGCCCTATATGGATTCAAGCAAGCTCCAAGGGCTTGGTATGACAAAATGGACAGCTATCTAATGAGACTTGGTTTATCCAAGGGTCATGCAGATCCAAACCTTTACTTCAAAGTCGTGGACAATGCACCTATAATTCTACTACTATATGTTGACAATCTATTCATAACAGGTGAAGAGTCTCTCATCATCCAGTGCAAGAAGGAAATAGCTTCTGAATTTGATATGAAATATCTAGGTCTCATGCATTATTACTTGGGACTAGAAGTATGGAAGAAGCATGGTGAATTATTCCTTGGATAAGGAAAGTACGCAATAAAGATCCTTCAGAAGTTTGGAATGATGGATTGTAAGTCCACGGACACTCCTATGAATATAGATATAACAAAAGTGAAAGATCCAGATTTTGATCCAGTAGATCCATCACTATATCGACAATTAATTGGGTCATTGATGTATTTGGTAAATACTCGACCAAACATTTGCTTTGCCATGAATGCACTAAGCCAGTTCCAGATGGAACCGAGACATGAGCATTGGATAGCTGCAAAGCATGTCTTAAGATATATTCATGGGACAATAAACTATGGCTTAAGATATACCACTTCCAGTGATATACAGTTTCATGGATTCACAGACTCAGATTGGGTAGGAAGTGTAGAAGACAGAAAGAGTACTCCAGGAATGTGTTTCAGCTTGGGCTCCGCTATGATATCTTGGGGCAGCAGGAAACAGAAGCCTGTCACACTCAGCACAATGAAAGTAGAACATATCGCAACATGTGAAGCATGCACATAAACAATATGGCTAAGGAAGTTAATCTCCAATTTATTTGATCAGATTCCAGATTCGACCATAATACGTTGTGATAATTAGAGTTGTATAAGATTATAAAAACATCCCATGTTTCATGAAAGGTCGAAACATATTGAGACCAAATACTACTTTATTCGAGATAAAGCCCAGAAAGGAGAGGGGAAGCTCCAATATATCCCCACATATGAGTAGACATCAGACATCCTGACAAAGCCTCTATCCAGAATAAAGTTTGCATATTTCCGAGAGAAGATGGGGATCGTGGAAATAAATCCCTCAGCTGAAAGGGAAGAAATGACTCTCCAGGTTGGGAGGGAGAACTGACATATTATTGAGGACATTCATTTTCAAGATTGAAAAATAGTCCATCTTGGGAAGATTCTTTCCTATTCAGAAAGTGGATTGAGATTTCTGCGGACAGACATTTTGCAGTTCGGAAAAATGGTCCAGATTGCTTATGTACCATATACATTGACTTCCCATTGTGGTTAACATGGGGAGTGGTCTAGGGAAGTCTCTCTTCTCAAGGGTTACTCAAGAAGACTGGCCCGCCTCGCCAGACAATGATTTCTCATTGTGGTTAACATGAGGAATGGTCCGTTTTGGAGGTTGGTATAGGGCAGTCTTTTCCTCTTGTGGTTAACAAGGGAAATGGTCCGGACAGTCATTCCTTAGGGTGGATTCATTATCTACAGGTTTCACTTTTTTTAGTGCTAGAGGAATGTCCTAGGGTGGGGAATGGTCCAGGCTCAACAATCAAAGACATACATTCCTTAGGAAAGATTCATTCTCTCCAGGTTACACTTTGTTTAGTGTCGGAGGAATGGCCTAGGGTGAGGAATGGTCCAGCCTCAGAAATCAGAAAAATCATTCTTACTTGTTTGAGAAGAATAAGCCAGATAGCCCATTGTTGATGTTCTACTCTGAGGGCATATATTCTTTCAGATCTCAAATATGTGAGTGAAATATTGGCCCAGGTGATTCAGTTTATTTTAACAATATTTTCTATGTAGGTTGATATCAGATGATTGTTATGGAGACTGCTTGTCTCCAGAAAGTAGAGATATGCTACTGTGGTGGATATGGTCCATTGTTTGTGACTATGTGTCACAATTTTAGTAGTTATGTACTACCATGGATAGACATAGTTGTGTTCTATCAATTGATATTGTACCACTTGTCATGGAGATTATCTAGTTGGATAATAATGACGATGCTCGTGATACTACCAGTTGAATGGTCTATTTGTGCTCAAGACCATTATCAGTTATACCTCCCTAGCTAGGAGGGAGTGTTGATATTATGGTAGCTTTGGGAGGTATGAACCTCTATTGTGACCTTTGATGAGATTAGAACATTATGGAAGAAAGCAAAGAAATGAAAGTAACCCTATATGAGATGTCGGCTGAAGAGAGATAATTAATATGAATTAATTAGTACCCAGAGAGAGAAGTCGACCCAGGAAAGTCTGCTAGGAATACTATAAATACAGGCTCACAGTCTCTCATTTGACACACTTCTCAGAATTGTAGAAAGCCAGTTTTGCGCATTGCAGTCTAATAATCTTGTGTGCAAGTCTTGGGGAAGGTGTTGCGCCAGTTTTGGGTGGGACTCTCTGATCAACTTTGGTTCAAGATTATTCTCTCTATCGAGGTCAAGGTACTCGGAGGGTGGCTTCGGCCTATGGTTGGGTGAAAATAGTGATATTTTCAATGGTAAAACGAGCACATTCATTCATATTCTAACACATCCTTTCATATGACTCCCCATAGGGAGTGGTTCTGTGAATGTGAAAGGTATGATGGATGTAACATTTTATTAGGTGATGAATCGACAACCAAAATCATAGGTCGAGGAAAATTCAAGTTGAGGCTCATATATGGAAGGATTATAATACTACCTGATGTTCTACACATCCCAGGATTGGCCAGAAATTTGATTTTTGTAAGCAAAATGGACGATGCAGGGGTAAAAACAATATTTGAAAAGGAAACCTGCAGGATGGTTCAAGGAGCAATGATGCTGTTGAAGGGAGTTCAGTTTGGAACTCTGTATAAGTTTCAAGGAAGCACTATTAGTGATGGGTGTAATAGTTCCATTGTTCTTGATATTGGAGTTGAAGAAGAAAGAACTCCTATAGCCCCTGTAGAAAATGTTATGCTGTGGCATCAAAGACTGGGGCATATTGGAGAGAAGGGTCTTTGACTACTACATGATAGAGGTATGGTTGAAGGTATGTCTAACTTCTCTCTGGATTTTGATTTATGTAAACATTGTGTATATGGGAAGCAAAATCAGGTAAGATTCCTCTATAGTGCAACAAGAGCAGAAGGGATTTTACAACTAGTTCAAAGTGATGTGTTTGGACCTGTGTCGGTTCCATCATTGGGAAAATATGTGTACTATGTCTCATTTATAGATGAATTCTTGCGGAATACTTGGATATAGAAATGAAAGTAACCCTAGATGAGATGTCGACTGAAGAGAGATAATTAATATGAATTAATTAGTACCCAGAGAGAGAAGTTGGCCCAGGCAAGTCTTCCAGGAATACTATAAATATAGGGCACCAGTCTCTCATTTGACACACTTCTCAAAATTGTAGAAAGCCAGTTTTGCGTAGTGCAGTCTAATAGTCTTGTGTGCAAGTCTTGGGGAAGGTGTTGCACGAGTTTTGGGTGGGACTCTCTGATCAACTTTGGTTCATGATTCTTTTCTCTGTCAAGGTCAAGGTACTCGGAGGGTGGCTTCGGCCTATGGTTGGGTGAAAATAGTGATATTTTCAATGGTAAAACGAGCACATTCATTCATATTCTAACACATCCTTTCATATGACTCCCCACAGGGAGTGGTTCTATGAATATGAAAGGTATGATGGATGTAACATTTTATTAGGTGATGAATCGACAACCAAAATCATAGGTCGAGGAAAATTCAAGTTGAGGCTCATAAATGGAAGGATTAGAATACTACCTGGTGTTTTACACATCCCAGGATTGGCCAGAAATTTGATTTCTGTAAGCAAAATGGACGATGCAGGGGTAAAAACAATATTTGAAAAGGAAACCTGCAGGATGGTTCAAGGAGCAATGGTGCTGCTGAAGGGAGTTCAGTTTGGAACTCTGTATAAGTTTCAAGGAAGCACTATTAGTGATGGGTGTAATAGTTCCATTGTTCCTGATATTGGAGTTGAAGAAGAAAGAACTCCTATAGCCCCTGTAGAAAATGTTATGCTGTGGCATCAAAGACTGGGGCATATTGGAGAGAAGGGTCTTTGACTACTACATGGTAGAGGTATGGTTGAAGGTATGTCTAACTTCTCTCTGGATTTTGATTTATGTAAACATTGTGTATATGGGAAGCAAAATCAGGTAAGATTCCTCTCTGGTGCAACAAGAGAAGAAAGGATTTTACAACTAGTTCAAAGTGATGTGTTTGGACCTGTGTCGGTTCCATCATTGGGAAAATCTATGTACTATGTCTCATTTATAGATGAATTCTCGCGGAATACTTGGATATATTTCCTCAGGAAGAAATCTGAAGTCTTTGACATGTTTAAAGAGTTTAAGGCTCTTTTTGAGAATCAAACAGAGAAAATAATTAAGGTGTTGAGGACAGATAATGACGGAAAGTTCTGCGAGAATGAATTTGAAGATTTTTTTAAGAAGTGTGGTATAGCAAGGAAGAAGAATAATCCATATACACCTCAACATAATAGACTTGCAGAAAGGATGAAAAAGACACTGATGGAAAAAGAAAGGTGCATGCTCGGTGGTGCCGGGTTAGGGAAAGAATTCTGGGCAGAGGTAGTGGGTACTGCATGTTATCTGGTAAACAGATCACCCTCATCAATGTTGGATGACAAGACTCCACAAAAGGTATGAATTGGTAAGAAACCTTCTCTCACACATCTCAAGATATTTGGTTGTGAGGCCTATGTTCATGTTCCAAAGGAAAACATGAGTAAGCTAGATAAGAAGGCTGAAAAGTGTATCTTTATTGGGTATAAATATGGTCTCAAAGGTTATAAGCTTTGGTACCCAAAAACTAAGAAGGTTGTGTATATCCGAGATGTGGTATTTAGAGAAATGAAGGATGTTGTTATGCATGAAGTATTACCAAGTAAGGAAGAACCAGAGAAAATAGAGTTTGATTTAAAGGATCATGAATTAGACTTTATTAGAAGAACATGAATAAAGAAGAAGATCCTCATATTCCAATATTGAGGAGATTGGTTCGAGAAAGAAGGCTACCAGAAAGGTATACTCCATCTAATTTTCATTCAAAATTTTCTTTGTCTATAACTAATGATAATCCTAGAATTGTCAGGGAGGCAGTGGATTCAAAGGATGGAAAACTATGGGAAAATGCCATGGATGAAGAAATGGAAGCCTTGGATAAGAATGAGGCTTGGGATCTAGTGGAGTTGCCGACTGGAAGAAATCCCATTGGAAGCAAATGGGTATTTAAAAAGAAGCTGAATGTAGAAGGAAAAGTGGAGAAATACAAAGCTCGGTTAGTAGCAAAGGGTTATTCCCAGGTTGAGGGAATTGATTTTGGTGAGATTTTTTCTCCTGTTGCCAAGTTAACTTCTATAATGTTTTTGTTATCTGTTGTTGCTACATCAGATTTTGAAGTAGAACAGATGGATGTGAAGACAACATTCCTACATGCAGATCTGGATGAAGAAATCTATATGAAGAAACCAGAAGGATTTGTTGTGAAGGGAAAGAAGGAGCTGGTATGCAAGCTGAAAAATTTCATGTATGGTTTGAAACAATCACCAAGGATGTGGTATCAACAATTTGATACTTATATGCTGGGAATTGGCTTCACAAGAATAAAATAGGATCACTGTGTGTATTTTAAATGAATTGGTGATCATTTTATTTATTTGGTCTTGTATGTGGATGACATGTTGCTGATAGGAAACAACAAGGAGATTATCTAGGATGTGAAAACTCAGTTTTCCTCTAAATTTGACATGAAGGATCTCGGTGTTGCAAATTTCATTTTGGGCATGGGAATTAAAAGAGATCATAAAAAGAGGAAACTCTGGTTAAATAAGAGAAAATATGTCAAGACAATATTGCAGAGGTTTAATATGCAGGAATGTAAACCGGTCAAAGTCCTTATTCCTCTTGGTGTAAATTTATTTGTGGATTATTGTCCCAAGACACATGAAGAGAAGGAGGACATGTCTCATGTTCCATATGTGAGTGAAATTGGTAGTTTGATGTATGCAGTGGTATGTACTATACCGAACATTGCACATGCAGTGGGATTTTTGATCAGGTATCTGTCAAAACCAGGGAATGAGCATTGGACAACAGTAAAAACAGTTTTTATGTATTTGCGTGGCACTACTAGCTATGGATTGTGCTACCAAGGAAGACCAGGATTGGACAGATTGTTGGACATACATGGATTTTTGGATGTAGATTGGGCTGGAGATCTGGATCGTAGGAGATCTACAAGCGGGTATGTGTTTAACCTGTTTGGAGGAGAAATCAGTTGGATAAGAAAAATACAGGATGTAGTGGCACTTTCAACTACAGAAGTTGAATACACGACATCCACTCATGCAAGTAAGGAAGAAGTATGGTTACAAAGATTGTGTTTAGGTATTGGCTTGGTACAACAAGTTGTAAGGATATATTGTGATAGTCAAAGTGCAATTTTTCTGGTGAAGAACCCGACTTATCATTTAAAGAGAAAGAATATTGATATTCAATATCACTTTGTGAGAGACATGGTTGAAGAAAAGAAAGTGTTGCTGATGAAGGTGGAAAATTTGAAGAATGTAGCAGATTCATTAACAAAATATATGAGCACTGGGAATCTCTCTTGGTGTAGAGGATCCATGGGCATTGCTGCCCCAGATTGTTGACTGTGTAACCTTGTAACCCCCTGTATGTAAAGAAAACAACAAGTGGGAGAATGTTGGGTATGTGTTATATTCTTTGCATGACTATCTATAGTGTCTACTACGTTGCGTCGGGCGCATAGGGGGGGTTTGAGGGGGGCGATAGCCCCCCTATGTGGGGGTTTGGGGGAAGCGACCCCGATAATGTTTTTTTCCTTAGGAAACACGTCACATTTTTGCCTCCTTTTTCGTGTTGCCTCAATTTTCATGTCCATTGTTGGGCGGTTTTTCGGCACATGGTTTTTGTTGTTGGTTTTCTATTTCCGATTAAGGAATTAGGGTTGTTGACTAATCCAGGTCATTGGGTTAGGGTTTTGGATGCCGCAGGATCCTATATGTATATTGTATGGTAAACAATTTATCACTATGAATGAATATAGACTATGTTGGTTTTCCCGGTTTGGGTTTCCAGGGGAAAACCATCTGTGTAATTTTTTTATTTTCCATTGTATATTTTCTATTCTTTTACTGAAAATTTGTTTGTAGTAAATGATTGTACAAGGTTAAAATCTACAATGATAGCCTTGGAAAGGTCACATTCCCAAGTGGGAATTCAATCAAAATTCATCACATAATTTTCCAAATGCATCTTAACAAAGTTTATCTAGAGTTTCTCTGTTCATATATGTTTCAAAGATATCAAAATCTATGTCTCTCAGGATTTAATCCTTAAAGTTTTCAACAATAGGTTTGGCATGAAAAATGGATTTCTTCTTGGTATCCATGAGAATACATGGAAATGCTATAAAAATGAGAATACAGAGAAGGAAATTCAAAAAATCACCATTCTCTTCACCCTACGTTGCCCTGAATCTCTCTCTCTCCCGGTTTCCTCCCCGAGCTGTGTCTCTTTCCTAACCCTTCCCTCAACCTCTCTCCCCCTGCTGGTGCCCTCCGCGAGCTCTCTCTTCTTCATAACCCTGCTCGTTAGATATCTCTCCCAGTGACATTCCTAATTCTCTGTCTCCTTCCTTCTCCGACATGCCCTCCAACTCATGAGTCGCAACATGCCCTAATATCCTCTGCTCTGGATTCTGGGTGTTGGATTCTGCTTTGCTACTCATGAATGGGCACAAGTTCATTGAAATTTGGTTTTAGTTTTTTTGTTTTTTTTTATTTTTGTATTTGTTTTATTGTTTTATTATATATATAAACATATATTATATTATATTATATATATTAATTATATTAAATACATATTAATTATATTAAAGACCCTTCCTAAGTACTAGACGTCCCTAAGAGGTCATACATCTAGGCTAAGGTAAGGGGACTCAAACAAGGTGGCCGAGAACAAAAGGACAATAGGGATATATTGTGTCATCGCTAAGCTAGTCATACATGGACACAACACATAACAGGGTCACATTTTGACCTCCTTAGTGAGTAGGAAAATGTGAGTTCTAAAGTGAAAAATCTATATGCTACAGGGGGTGGAAATTTTCTCTCATATTACAATATCCAAGGAATGTTTTTAGTAGTGCCACACCATCTCCTTCTCAGCATTTTAGGTTGTAGGCTGTTAAAATTTTAAGTAGCATAACTTCACGACTTACTGGGTTGATCCTTTTAGGCTACAATGGACCTAATGGCATTCTTGTGAATAAATTGAATCCATGCTCCATCTAATTCATCATTTTCTTTAGTAGTGATTTGAGCTTGAGGATGTTGAACTCCCAACTTCTTGTTTAGGGACAAGAATTCAATTTATTAAAGCTTGAACCACCCTATGAGATTATTGGTACCTCAAATTATTAACTAGCATTACATAAAGCAATAATAAACAAGTGATGTTGAAAAATAGATTAAAATGTGCCCACTTTATTGTATTTGCATATGTTGATGGATATGCACGCTACTTCAATGCCAAGGAAAAGGGGTCCAAATCCTAAATACTTACTCATTGCCAAAATGAAGGTCTAGTTGACCCTACAATAGGATGCCTCAAATTATATTTTGAGGAACAACGTTTCATATCTTGAGCATCTATCCCAATTTGTTACTTCAAATATCACGATGATATAATCTAGAATAAATTGCCCCCTAGTGAAGCTTGTATGTTCTAGACAAACTCTTTTGGAGTGGATGTGTTTGCCTCACATGGATAAGAATTTGGATAGAATCATTGTGGAGGGTGATTGATTTCCAACTAATTATAGTTCCAAGTTTCCTAGGGTTGGGGATGAAATATATGATTCCATTTTTTTATGAGGTCCCCTCAAGATTCCTTTATAATTTCTTCTTCTAAAGGAGATCTAGCTCAACAAATTCCCAAGTTGTGTTATAATATTCACACAATTTTTTTGTCTAATCTAGATGACTTATCCTTAAACATATTTGACAAGGAAACTACCAACTCTTCCAAAGTCAAAAACTTATCACTCATCCTTGTCTAATATTTAGAGAGATTGTGAAATACCACACCCAAGAAAGTTTGCATGACCATTTCTCATTCTTCTATGAGCCCTTGTTTAAAAAACCATTTGGTAGTGGGATACAAATTACCCATCAATACCCTCCTAATTAGTTATCCTTTCATTAGGGGATTTGATAATATATATCTTCTCTGTAGATTCCTTGTAAGATAATGCTTTAAAGAAGTCTTACTCATAATTAATCTCCCTAGGAAATTTTAATTTCATCAAATTTGAAAGGGTGTCAAAGATTAGTGGCACTAACTTGAAGTTTCAGGTGTCATCTATTAGTGGCACTAAATTGAAGTTATGGGTGTCAAATATTAGTGGCACTAACTTGAACTTCCTCGCTAAACGTTTGAACCAAAATAATTGGTTGATTATTTAAAGTTTCTCAACTTCTTTATGCCATTTACACTGGAATATTAAGTTTATTGATCGTCCATATATCCTTAAAGAATGTTTGGTACAATCAATGGATCCTTTCCACCATTAAGTATATATGTCCTCCCATCTAGGTCTTGGAATATGGATCCAAACACTCATAATACAATTTAGGAAACTTTTCTTCAAATATGATACATTCATGATATTACGAGCTTTAAGCATATATAGTTTAGCTTCACTCTAGGAAATGGAGAAGTAAATAGGTTGACGATCAAAGAGTGTGGCCTTTAGTAGAAGTTGGATTAGTTGAGGTCCTCCATAGTTAAAAAATAATGTATTATTTTCATACAATATGGCCTAGCCAATCCATATAAGAAATTTTTCACTGCACTTATGAAAGTTGGGACTTGTAAACCATAGCTCAAGCGACTCCTTTCCTCTAAATTTATTGGAATGATACAACCCTAATCTAGAATTAAAGGAATTGTAAGCTATTTTCTCTTCATGAGAGACTTCCTAGAAACATGCCTTTTCTATAATCATGGGCATCCACCATGTTGATATATCCACGATATAATCCAATGGGATTTAAGGTTTTAAACCATAAATGTCCTCTCTTTAGCATCATTTTCCATATATATGTTAGTTGAGAACAACTCGTGGATTTCAAAATTCAACATAATCCATGCTAACCATTAAGTTGTTGGAATTACTTCACACACACCTATGATTTCTTTTTCCTACGGTTTTTCCTATGTTTATTAGTCATTATTCAATGTCCTATATTTTAGGAAGAATATTTCTCTAGGGAGAATATTCTCTTCAATTTTCACTTCAGTTTGATCAGTTGAGTGGAGTCTAGATGCTACATTGGGATTATCACCATGAAACATTGATATCATCACCAACTAATGTGCATTGTCCTTGGGATCATCACTAGACTAGTTCATTACCCATGATTCCCTGATCTCCTCCTCACTTCACTATGTTTTAGTCACTTAACTGAAGATTGATAGACTAGTTAACTCAGCTAGGTGGTAGTTCACTCCCGTAACTTCCCGAGAGACTAGAATAGGTGGAAGTTTACTCCCGTAACTATTGGTGTGTGTCCAGATCACTATAGACCACCACTATGGCACATTTTCTTCTCCTCTAGTGCACATTAGTTGATTTATACAGAGTATATCATGTGTAAATTATCATTCATTCATTTGGTTAATGAGAATTCTTCCATTCTTTATCTCCTGCTTCTCTTTTCTTCTATTTTCTCTGCAACTGTGTATGTCAATTCCTAGCTAGATCTATTATGTGCAGGTTCAACACATTTACATGGTATCAGAGCTGACCGTCTTTAGGAAAAATACACACCAAACTCTTTTTGCAGGTACTGAAGATTGAAGAACGTAGAAAAGATGGATTATTCACTAGTAATACTTCTCATGCCTCGTAAATATTTGGAGTGGAAGCAAAAAATTATGCTTAAACTTAGATGCAGAGGCTTGTACCAAATAACTATGGAAATTAAAGTATATATTGATTCCACCGATGAGAAAAATGAATTTCTCAATAGAAAAGATATGGCCATAGGATGTATCCTCTGGTTTATTTCTCCTGAAATTCTCCACCAAGTAGATGATGACTCACAAGACTCAAATCCAAACGAATTATGGATCATATTGGAGGTTTTATTTGGGAATAAGGAAGATTACATGCAAAATGTTGACAATATAGAGCAAGTAGAAAAACCACTGGAAGATCAATCATCTCAGTTTGAAGAGCCTTCTACACAAGTATCTGCACAAATTTGTATTCCATTAATTGCATATGATGTCTACTCCATTTCAGATTTGTTTTCTAAATTTCATGTGGAAGATATATGGAATGCATCTTAGGGGTCACATGCAGACACTTTTCCATGCACAATGCATGCATCTCATGAGACAAAAAGGGAGCCACGCACATCATATTCAATTATGATATTTTATGAGAAAAAATTGCAGAAACAGATTGGATATTTGAATTCTTCTCTAAAAAATACCCAATATCAAAAAACCAATCATCTGAAACAGAGTTCGGGAAGTGAAGTTATGATCATTTTAAAATCAACAAAATTTCAACTTTTTTCCGGAAACGGCCACACGGTTTTCAAAGTTTCATCCAAACTTTATTTAGATCTTATTCATTACAAGAAGAGAAAATGGATATGTGTGAACATATCAATGGTGCATCTACTTCATCAGATCCGTGCAGACATATACATCTTCAAAAAAATCTTCAACGAGAACAAACTTGCACAGTTGTGAGGTCTTTTTGGAGTGAAGGATATGGTTTCTTAGCAACTGATTTTGTTCCTTCTCATATTTTTTATGCATTGTAATTGGAGGGGGGGTTTTCCCATGAGGTTTTCCATCTTTCCTCATTTTTTCAGTGTCTCATTCTTATATGCATTATAAAATGGGTACCTAACATGACCTTGGTTGTTGTGACCCATTCATCATGTACACCCTAGTAGTGTTCAAGGGGGGTGTTGGAGATATTACACAATCACCTAGAATTATTTTCCTAAGTTTGATAGTCCAATGTTGAGAACAATTCCTTCGATGAGAATATTCTCTCTAGAGAATATTCCCCTACAAAATAGGGCATTCCTCTTTAGTTCAGAGTCAGTTACACTCAGTTAGATTAGTGGAAGTCACTCATGCATGGAAACCTCAATTTTATCACCAACAGTTGCATGTGTCTCTCTCACTTCCACTCATGTGTTTCAATTAACTAAAGACTGATAGACTAGTTAACTCAACTAGGTGGCATTTTACTCTCGTAACTGTCTAAGAGAGTAGACTAAGTGTTCGTTTACTCCCATAACTGTTGGTGTGTGTCCAGATCACTCTAGACCACCACTATGGCACATTGGCTTCTCCTCTAGTGCACATTATATGAGTTATACAAAGTATATCATGTGTAAATTATTAATCATTCATTTGGTTAATGAAAATTCTTTGGATTTTCACGTTCTTTCCTTTTGTATTTATCTTTAGATTTCTAATATTGATGACTATTGTCATCTTGCACAGTAAGTGCATGCGCCTTTGGGAATTTGTTTTTTCCCATGTTGATGAGCTTGCTCTTCTCTTGTGTCAGAGACTCGATAAAGTCCTGAAGAGAGGGAATCTTCTAGGTAGATCCAGATGCGAATCTGACTGAATGAAATGTGGATACAAACACTGAGTATTCTAGACAAATTTTGGAGAGAATGGTGAGAACCATTTGTTTCTCCTCCTTATATTATCCCTTGCAAGCCTTGAGTTACGACAAAAAATCCTTATATTTGGTAAATAAATCTTGGATATTGTCGAAGATTTTTCGATCCAATGTGAGAAATTCCACCTAGAGCATGTGTCCCCTCATCTAGTCATATTTTCCAAAAATCCCTTCCATGGTGGTCCAAGCTTCATTGGGGGTTTTACAGGAGGATATGTGAAAGTGGAGTTCAGGATAAATGAGACTGCAAATTGTTCTGAATGCTTCATCCATTCGATTTAGATACTTGGATTTTTCTATGGATGATGTTGGTTTTGTCTCTATGTTCATGGTTAACCTGTACAATACTCTTCTTTGAAGATGCATGATCATCTTCTCCTTCCATGCAAATAAGTTTTAAGGTGTAAGAATGAATTCTTTTGAAAATTCCATTATTTCTCTCCTGATTCTCTTTTCTTCTATTCTCTCTCCTGCTTCTCTTTTCTTCACTATACTTACATAAATTTGAATCGATCTAGTCGTAGAATTGAAATCTATTACAACTATATTCACAATCAAGGTTTATAGTGATTCCTTGCATTGATTTGATCCTTGAAATTCTTGTATCTCATTATTTTGTACCAAAAATAGATTTATATTTAATCCAAAATCACTATGTTGATCTATATTATCTCTTTTGTCTTTGTTGTCTCTATGTTTCTTTCTTTGTTTGAGTTTCTACAATGCACTATGCTCAATGCATTTAAGTGGCATAAATTTGTAATCCCTTTAATATGCTTCCGCTAGTCTCATCCAGCTACATTACTCGAGATCCTATTTAAAAAAGATAACCACCAATTGCAACTCTTCATCGTCACTAAAATGGTTGTATGTACAATGAAACATAAGTTTTAGTTCCAACCATTTTTCTCATAGTTGAATGGACTACACACCTAGGGTCACTAATTCCATCCCAAGTTACAATTCATTGGTATAGCAACGAACAAAAATCAAGATAGCTTTGAGGGAGTGTTTTAGTTCTCACCATTTTTCTCGTAGTTGAAGGGACTACACCTAGGGTGACTAATGTCATCCCAAGTGACAATTCATTGCTATAAGAGCTAGAAAGAATGCAAGTTAACTTTGAGGTAGTCTTCAAATCTATTGATTGTTATTAAATAATTATATATTTGGTTTACCTAGGGATTTAATTCTATAATAGTTTGTATTATCGATATCACACCCAAGATTTGATATCTTGATGCTCCAAGACAGAGAAATAATCCACAGTGTTCATTTACAAAAATATTTGGTGATTGTTATGAAGAACTGCATTATATTTTCTTATGTGTATATTGCTTGTAGGTGCAAAAAATCATGTGAAAGTGAAATCCTATATGTGGCATTCCCAAACCCACCTCCCTTGGTTGTTGGGGCACCCATCAAAAATATTCTTCAATTTTATCCAACAAGCTTGCTCATTTGTATCATCTTATCATATTGATCATAGTGATTGATTACTTAGCCCACAAGCATCATATCTTGGGTTTCTCTTGTTTGTGGTTCATATTCTCTTCTCTTATGGTTCATATCAATTTAGGTTTTGTTGGTGACTCCATTCCATCCTTCACACTCTCTTATTACCTCAACATGGTACCAAAGTGGGTATGGAATTCCTCTTATTTATTCAACCTTTTTTTTTATGCTTGGCGTTTTTCTCCTTGTGCTTAGCATTTTCTCACTTGTAAATTCCTCTTATTTATTCAACCTGTTTTATGCTTGGAATTTTTCTCCTTCTGCTTAGTGTTTTCTCACTTGTGCGCATTAATGGCAGGATTGGTTTTTCCCTCCCACAATGCCCTCCTATGAGGGTTCTGTTGATACTGAGAGGGGGGTGAATCAGTATCAAGTACAATTAAAAAAACCTTTTTCAACTTACACTTAAACCATTCAATTATATCCAATGAGAAATGAAAAATAGTATAAGAGTTACACCAATACACCACAATACACCATGCACAATATATGAGAAATAATCAATAGTTTTTGTTCAAGGGAAGTAATGACTTCCAAAGGTAGCTA